>DWQL01000143.1:0-19558 GCA_018231265.1 Noctuana haematospila | reverse complement strand
GGTTACAATTTATAAAGATATTGTGTGAATTGCTCGAAATACTAATCCTGCGCAGAAGAAGAAGCAGAAGAAGTTGCGAGCGCCAAGCTAGTTGTTTATTAAGGAGTTGAGTGTCCAATGCATGTTAAACGACGTGACCTACATACATTGTTTGTTTTGACATGTTATTCTATGCGAGAGCTGTGGCCTGGTGTGCTGAGTAGCCTCCCACACATGTCCTATTTTAGATTGCACGTGTGGTTATTGTCGTAAAGCGGTTGATAATAATAAAATACTATGTAAACAACTGCGTAGTAATTACTAGTAATTACTAATAACGATAACGGAATGTTCGCTGTTTGATGAAAATGAAGAAAAAATAATTGTTTCAGAGCTTAAATAAAAAGTCTGAATACATAATTAAATAACCGTTTCCCTGATTGGGTAAACAAATAATATCGGTAACGTATGCAAGCTTAATGACGTATTATCAAAAAAAATTGGTTTCGGTTGCGCAATATACCCAAATTAGTGGATTTTAGTAATGAATGCTATACGAGTACCTACAAATTAGCTTGTAGTACGTACGACGCGGCGTAGTAAACATCGTGCGTCCTTGTCGCACCCACGCGCACGTGATGCCATACGCTGAAGCTGCGCCGGCGCAGTGCCGACTGCTCCCGCGCTTGCGCAAAATGGCGTCGCTCTATCAATTTCAATGAGCGGTTTTTACAGCGCTCTTAAATGTGGTCTATCTTTAAACTAAATGGTGAAGAGATTAACTTTTGCGATTAATACTTTTATTGCGTGCATAAATAAAATATCTATCCTTTTATTGAATAATTTATGAGGTAGCATAATCGCTGTAGTAGTGTTTAAATTGCATAATTTTTCTTGTTAAGTATTTTTCAATACACCAATAATCAAAGCCAATTTATTTGCATAGTTGATGACCGTAGAAATATAATGATTTTATCGTATACATACGTATCATATATTCATTCAATTTTCCTCCTACTATCAGCTTCGTAGTATTTTTGATTCATTACCGAGTATTTTATTAGTATTGCCGGTTAAAAAAATAAATTAAAACACGGACGCATTTTTAGATTTAAGGACAGCTGCCATAAACAAAGATCATAGAGTACTTACTCACTCTGTTATTATTGCGGATGTTAATTCTAATATTTCTAATGCGCGTTCTACGCAGCTAAGAGCTCTACGCACACTTGAGGGTCACAAATCACATTGTCTGCAACTGACCAACCGTATCAACGGAGTAGGGGGTCTAAGAAACAACCGGGTAACCCAATTTCTTACGTCCCTCCGGGTTCGATTCCGGCCGTAATTACACCTTTAGTAGTGTCGTTGAACTCTGAAATGTTTGCGCTCTTAGAAAATATAAGTGGACCCGACAGCGGGGTACCTAGAAGTATGCATTTGGGATGCATTAGAAATTGTTACAATTGAATTTTAAAAGCGGTCAAGTTACATTAATTTTTTTAGATTTCCGTTGAAACTATTTTGTTAGAAACTATATACCATTCGAATTTTGTTGTAATTGTTCCAATTAATATTATGGCAGTGGTCACTTTTGATTAATCGCCCCGGAAATCCGTTATGTAGGTAGGTATGGCGTTTCAAACGCTATTTGTTTACTCGGAATGGTAAAATTATATCTGCAAACTATAAATTAAAGTGAAGTATTACTTTATTTATACTTATTTATCTGAATCTATATGCAAAGCTTCTACTTAATGCAAATGCAATGCAACGCTTAAACTATATTACACAGTACGTACACTCACGTACAAAATTTCGTAATGAACTCAAAATAAAGAATAATATCGCGCAGATCCCCAATAAAGTTTATTGGCGAAAGTGCACTCTTTGTGCCCATAACCTATTATCCTGTGATTCATCGGCACAATACCGACGCGTGCGCACCCTTTGTGGCACCCTCGCGGACAGGACACTGACTTCAACGGTCATATTGATTTTTTAACTGTCATTCTCCCCCCGCTTCCTGTGCGAGTATCCCACTTTTAACTATATTTTACTTAGTATTATTACTTTTTTTTCTTTGTCAGCTGTATGACTTTGTTGCCCTTAGCCTAGGGCTGGTAAAAACTTTTATGCATAAAGATAATTAAAAAATGTTATAAATACGAATTACTTCTTAAGAATGGATTTTCAGTAAGCCTTTAGAAAACCAATTACCTACTGATATTTCTCGTTAAGTCAATACTGAATTCGTGCGTGAGAAAATTAACAAGTTTATTATTTTAATTCAAGAAACATCGAGAGGGTTAGTAAAAAAAATTAAGTGATTATTTATTTATTTCAGAACAGCCATAGATCACACTAATAAACCCAATATGCAAATCCAATTAAAACCACACACATCATAAAAACTTGCAGAAACATTTCGCATCACGCATTTAAATTGCGAAACGTAGGCATCCAAAAAAGTTGTCAACACACGTGTTCGATTTCCAAATTCAAATTTGAATTTGAGTGAGATAGGGGGCCAGTAACGGTTTTACCGCATCTGCTCAATTCTCTACCCCCGCATGCGGTGCAATATTTATAGCACCCTACGAATGAACGGGGATGCCGTCATATGTTACAATGCGGATCGGGTTCCGTGCTGGATGGCACGCTATTTCTTTTAATTAATCCTTCATAATTATTATAGAAGCATTTATTAATTATTTATTAATGTAAATTTTTCTGAATCCAATCCTTTTTTTTTAAAGAATGCAAGTAGGTACTACATAATTATGATAGTTATTAGTATTACTTATTACTACTGAAAGACAATTAACGTATCGTTTTTATTATATTGTAATTTTTTTTTAAATAAAACTGATTTTAATATATTATATTATATTCATGATAGTACCTATAGTTAAACAGTAACAGAAAAAAAACTTAATATGTCCCACTGCCTTAATATTTCACACCCACTTTAACTATGTGCTAATTAACTAAAAGTGTAAATCAATTTTAGCTATATTTGTGTTAAAAAGTTAAATATGTACTTTTGGACTTCTTAATACAACAAAAACAATATATTATTTTTATATCAATAACGTTTTGGTGTCATTTTATAAATTGTTTTTTAATATGCGTCTGACCTAAAAAGAATCAACCATAGATTTGTTCAAATGTTGAAGATAGAGATCCTAATGTAGTTGTATTTCCTAGATAAAACTAAAATAGACATCCCAACAGCACTACACGTAGCAAACACCTGTTTAACCTTTCTAATATGCAGTCTAATTACCAAGTGAAAATCGATGTGTGTCGAACGGTCAGTATCCATTAGGCCCATGTCTTGTATAATTGCTTCCATTACATGGCCGACACTTGCAGAAATGTTATTGTGCTTACTGACATAGCATTAGTTCTCACGAAGCCACCTCACGTGTGAACTGACCCTAAGGAAGGTAAGATATGGTTCAGTGCGCTCAACGAACTTCAACGAACAGGATAAAAAGTTAACTTTCACAAGGTTTTGCACACAAATGTATTGAGCAAACTATTAGCATACCTAGTTGTAGGTGTGCATACCGAATCTTGAAAAGTACTAAACTGATTTTGATGAAACTTGCCCTGTTGCCTAATTTAAAGTAAATGTAAGGAAATAAAAAAATAATGGTCACAATCCGATTAATAATTTCGGAGATACGCGCGGACAAATACATACACCTATGAAATTTTGTATATTTGTTTGGAAGCCCTCTATATTATATTTACTTGTTGGTGCCCGCGACTTCGTCTGCGCATGATTAGTATTTCGAGCAACTCACTCAATATCTTTATAAATTGTAACGTATGTGTTATACTGATGTATGAGCTATATTGTTGTAAAGTTTAATTAAAATCCATTCAGTAGTTTTTACGTGAAAGAGTAACAAACATCCATCCATCCATACTTACAAACTTTCGCGTTTATAATATTAGTAGGATCATGTATGAATATTATGCAGTTCCGTTAATGTTACATACATACGTGTCGAATTGATAATTAATCTTTCTTCTTTAATTTAACTCGGTTAATAAACCGTATCAGATGAACAACCTCTTATCTAACGGAATTCAGTAATTACTATGAGATTGTATACTGACCGACAAACTGTACGACTTTGTATGGATACAGTCAAATTTAACTCGAGATGCGCGTGCGCGGAACTTACTAACGGACTTTCTAATTTACGTGCGACGAAAGTACCTCCCACGCGTGCGTAGTTTCACTGCGTTTCTGCAACGAAAGTCGACACTAAAGAATTCCAGTGCCTTCATCTATATATTATTTAATAATATTTATTATAGCGTAGCATAGCCCCACTAGTACTGTGGATCGCAACTTCGGGCGCGTTCTGTATTCGAATGGGTGACCGCCAGTGGCAAATTCCATGCGCGCTTTCGTGCTTCGGAGGGCATGTTAAGCCGTTGGTCCCGGTTATCGATAGACAACAATCGTTAAACCTGGTCGGAGGCCCTTTGGTCGGTTTGAAAACACGGCTTGGCCACTAACCCGTATCTCACCAATCCGCATTGGAGTAGCGTGAAGTATGGAAAAAGGATTTAAGGCAAGTCATATAAAACAAAACCGGGTTAGTTACACCATTTATAACTCACTAACACTAAGAGTAATGGAAAAAAGCTATAAAACGGTAAAACCAATTTGATTATAGATACACTATTGCGATACAACATAATTGTTTAACGACTAAGCTTTAAAATTGCGTAATTAATATCATAATAATATGAAAATTGCATACAAGCGAGATATTATCGTAATCAAACTCCATGAAATGATCATACCCCTAAGCTTTTAAATCTTGGACTGCACACCTCAATAATTGTTACTTACGAAATTCGAGTTCCACCCTTCCAAGACTTGTAATTACGGCGTCGGCATGCCATAAAAACAGCTGATAACTAACTTCTGTTCCGGACACTGGATCCCTTGGTTTTTCTATGGGAATGCTGAGTACTACCGACCGTAAAATCCGAGATCCATTCCTGTTCGGAAGCTCAGTGAAAGTTAACTTTTGCTTTCAACGGTAACATTGCAACTTAAAAGCTTTCTCGAGGATGGCTTTCGATACCCACAATAAAAACGTTTGTTGAGATTACAGTTTAAAAGCTCCTTGCAATGTTGCAGTTTTGAATAGCTCCATAATTTTAGCAAAATGCTGTTTGCAGCCGGCTAATAAATGTACATAACATTTAGGTTTTAAAGGTTGTACGTGCATACAAGACGAAAAACCGGGCTTGCTTTGTATACATCTATACGAATAATATAAAGCTGAAGAGTTTGTTTGTTTGAACGTGCTAATCTCTGAAAATACTAGTCTGATTTGAAAAATCATTTTTGTGCATGATAGCTACATTAATGAGGAAGGTTATAGGCTATCAAGCATTACGTTACAATTCTTAACGCAGGTGAAATCGCGGGGCACAGCTAGTAATTAATATTCATACGCATATCTATAGTGGCTGTAGTGCCAGGGCTTGCCTTACGTAAGCACGCCACTGCTAACTGTCTCATTAGGGTACATAACGATAATGTACCTATATTTCAATTAAACATAAAAATTTATTTGAAGGGGCTAATACCAATTCGTCCGTTTATCTCGTTCCCATGACAGTTGCACGTTGCACTATTCAAACAGTATTTAGCGATATCTATAATTTTTCAATAATAAGCCAAATCGATAGTTATTCGGGGTAGATAATTGACGGTATCAGCACCATATCGCCCTTGTTAAACGTTTTCCCATGAATGGTCAAAGTACACGTGCGCCTATGGGAGAGATCCCATAGCAGGGGTCCACGGTTTCGGTTCATAGAGTTTACCGGTCTTGTTAATGATACATTTCGTTAATTGGTTACTCATGGTATTGAGAAATCGATATGGGAAATGCACATAAACCTATCTAACTCTAATGCAGCTGAGGACGAAATCGTAAAGTTTCTGCGCATGTATAGTTAGTGTATATTTCGCTTTGTGGTTCGCGAGTGTATCGATTGCTATTGGACTTGAGATCTCGATTCTATGAAGAAATTAAACCATTAAACTTTCTTCTAACTAACTGTTAGGTACTTCCCAATCTAACATTTAATCTTCGGGTACATTTAAAATCAAAATTAAGTTTAAGTAATTCAAACAAGCGCTTAAACTTGCTCCTTTTTTAACTTTACCACGAAGATGGCTCCAATAAAATTATGATCGATCCTTAAGACTAATAGTAATTTCGTTTTAACCTAAATTGCTATATATATACCTATATATAACTATATTTTAAAATTGCATCCATTAACGTGGCGACGAAACACTTAATGTGTCAATCAAACTTGCTTTGTTTTCATAATTATTATGTCCTTTCAAATCTAAAATCGTATTTTTAGCTATGAACAATAAAATTTTAATTTTAGTCGACACTGAAAATGGGAAATAGGTACAAATCAATTGGAAGACTTAATTGCATTTCATTCTCGACCTTGTTTTAACGAGTCCATCAGTGACTAGCGAAGCTGTTAATAATAGCCACCCGCCACAACTCCACGGTCTTGATTCCGACCGTTGGCTCCCGTGTCTGATCCTGTTGAAACAAAACGAGGGGGATTTTTTCTCGCACCACTACACCACTTCCCATTTTGCACCGGATCTATAAATATTTACAAGCTCGTGTGAATTTGACCTATCCAAACTGGCAGTAGATTGTCTGATAGTATTTATTAACGAGGTTGTAAAATAAAAAAAAGTAGGACGTAAAGGTTTTGTAAATTGACAATCAAATACACGAATTACATATTAAAAATAGCTTGTCAGTCGTTAGCCATTACAGCACCGCACTTAGGATAGGTTTATGTTACTATGAAACAACCAAAAAAACTTTTATTCTTAATAGAATAAACAAACCTTAATTGTGAAAAATAAAAATGTTTACTCAAATTTCACACTAAAATATTATTTCATTTATTTCGTCAAATACATCAATCACATTTCATTATTTCCAATTTAGAACGCGTTTCGTTATTGTTTTTATTGTTTTAAATGGAACGCGTCAATTTCAATTTGGAACCGCGTCGGATTTATTTTTTTCCGCCCGAGCCCGACAGCTGTCCAAGGAGAAATAATGCACTGCTGTTAAAACTCATTGTCAGTATATCACGCGGGTACAAAAAAACATTGACGAAGGTCATTGTTTTACGTTTTGCTGTGAAAATTTTAATTAAAACCCGTAATCTCCCGTGTAGTGCCCATGTAAGCAACCGCGAGATTGTCAAAAGTTTCTTTATGAACAA
The DNA here is from genome assembly GCA_018231265.1 of Noctuana haematospila. Taxonomy (NCBI): domain Eukaryota; kingdom Metazoa; phylum Arthropoda; class Insecta; order Lepidoptera; family Hesperiidae; genus Noctuana; species Noctuana haematospila. The sequence continues at coordinate 12,256 of DWQL01000143.1, read as the reverse complement.
AAGTAACGGTCAGTCGACGAACCGACATTGCCCGTTAAATTGCGAACGAAATAAAACAATTCGCATTGCATGACGTCGCTAACTTTCTAAAATTTGTAACGGATTAAGCTCAATCTTCTCGGTCCAGTAGTAGAAGCTAGATTTGTCGGGGATAATGGAACCAAGTTTGTTCAAATCGTTGACAAATATGCACCCACGTGTATCGGTGTATCTTTGGTCAGTTAGCGACATGTCGGAAGTCGCACTAACGACTTATCGTGGGAAAGGCTCCTCATAATTACATGTCGCAAGGACTCCTGCGCCTCAGAATGTGTGATAATGGTCTGTAAACTTTACTTTTTGGGTTTCTAATGACGGTTACAAACCTTTCCCATGACTGGCGCGATTTTATTTGTCCTTAATATTTACTAGAATATTATTTACTCAGGTTCAGCCGACCGCTGTTAGATGTAATTTCATATCACTCATATGTGAATGAGACGAATGCAAAGCCGCAAATCTAGGTCTACGCAAATAGATGATTGAATTTGTTACTTAACGCGCGTGGGATTCAACACACATTATACTTTTCAACCGTGTATCTACGTGTATGTATTTTATCGTTGCGACAGACACAAAAAATATAACATTAATATTACTTTTGTAATAATACATTCGTATGACAACACAACGCTGCACAACATACGTGTAATTAATTTCTTCTCATTAATAAAACATGTATCTTTAAAACGTCTCGTATTTCCGTCATTATGTAAATGATGTCTTTGAAATGTTGTCACCCGAGAGAAGGGCGTGAAAATACTTGATGTATAGCTTCATTATTCGGTCAATACCAACGTCCAGGGTGTATTTATAAATCAAGCGACACCAACACATTAGTTATTCCGATATATCCACTTCAATTGAGATGAGGACAACGGCCACTCAAGGCGCGGTTGGATTAGCCTCTCGATTCGTACATTTTAATGTATTTCTTTCATTGTTATTTCACGAAGCCATTATTCCCGGAGACATCTCATAGTGCTATTATTCAAAGGTGTCAGAAGGAGTCATGTGTCCTTAAAAAATAGGGATATTCCCAAACTTAATATTGGTTTGATTTTTCGTTTTTAACGAGTGACATATTGTTCTGTTTAATCTGCTTAGTAGTAAAACTAATTCCTGGTTTATTCAAACAGATGCTCAATATTTCGACAAGCCCTTGAAACTAAAGTGTTTGTTTAAGTGTATTTGTACAAGAACCTAGCACGCAGTACGTGATTCGAATAAGCATTTGCTTAATGTGTAGGAGTTAGACGAGCAGCCTATGAAGGTTTTAGAACGCTTTCGAATTTTTACGCAACCTTTTAAAAAGTTTGCTTTGACAAGTAGGTACCTACTGTTTAAGGGTTATATTTTTTTAAATGATTTTGGTACAAATTAACTTTAGCAAAAAATGTAGATAATATTTACATAAATTTAACTGACGGAACTAAAATTAGATTAAAAGTAAATAAGAAATTGAAAAAGAAGGTTTTAGCTTATGCCTATCCGATTATGTTCCAAATATAAATATATTTTCTATGGCCACTTTAAGTGTTGTGGGGTATTTTTACCCCTCTTTTGTCGTCACGGCAAGCAAAGAACACGTGTGAACTTTAACTCTTGGACTCCTCAGTCCACTATCAATCTAACACTTCATTCTTCGCAACAATTCAACTGTCACAAATGTCCATCTCGGTGCCTTCACCCCAAAATGATGGATAGATTCAAATGAATGTAGTTATGGTAATACCAACAGAAACCAGTATGCTAATACGTAATCATTATTGAGTCGTACGACTGAATAAATAGTGAAATACGTAGATATGGAGTGTGTGTTCATTTCAGTTTCACACATTCGGATGTGTTAACGCTGGGCAGTTGTCTTGTTGTTTTCATTTTTTCTTTTGTCGTGTTGATGTTATCTGCTCAGTCAGTGCACTTTGTTAGTTTAAAAAATGACTCAAGATTTCGGTCGTTAAAGTGCAAATTTACTAAAGATTTCCAAACTTAAAAAAATTATTGCTAATTTTTGACTTTTCAATTTTTTTCTCAACGATTTACTCATCGTATTTATTTATTTACTAAAGTTATCTAAAAACAAACGAATGGAACACTATTCCCATTGTGTCATGCCGTGTTGATATGTTTTTCACGCGGCGTTGTTTAAGTAACCTAGTTTACTAAACAAATGTGTATTAATTGACTTCCAACTGAATAAAGCTAGTGTAGCTGCGTGTTTTTTATACAGCGTATCGAGATTACAAGTCTTTGTAAAGCCAACGTTTCATCATAAAGAAACAAAACTAACAATCCTTTGACCCGTCCATCCACAACTCTTGATTGATAACGAACACTGGAACCGTATCCGAAGACATGACTCAAAATGGAATTTCCCTTTGAATATCCCAGATAAAAATACAAAAAGAACGCCCCTTCAAACCGCTACAATAAAAATAGAGTATTGTTGGGAAAAATTAATATTTTATTCCATTCAACTACACACAGATTAGAGATATGGCATCTGAATTTAAGATGTGGATCTTGCATTTCAATGGGGTGGTATAATTGAGCTAATTGTGTGTGAACGAACGCTTATAAGCTGAGAAACATGAATATTGATTATGTTAATCAGTTGCATGGAATTGGAAACTAAATAAGGTCAAGTACGACGGAGTCAGGGACGGGCGGTGGACTCGTACGAGTACCTCGTAGGTACACTGCCGTACCGTACACTACAATGTGCTACACTGTTATCTGTTCAACTTTTTATTCATTTCACTTTAACGTTCACCTCGTTGTCAATAAGTGTATCTTAAAAGAAACGTAATATGCATTTGATAATAGTTTTTTTTCGTTGAAAGATTGCTTGAAGTGAAAAAAATTACAACTTTAAGTATGGGTGACATAAACATGGTAATTTATCAAAAAACATATTTTCATTAGATGCTTACAGAGAAAGTATAATTATGATCAATAAAAACAATTATTTTCAAAGGAATCAATTTTGATTTGTTCAAATTACAATTTACAAACCTAATTTTCTTCTAATTAAATCTATTCGTTCGTGCATGGAAATGCATGTTACTTTGAGTACATACCAATTTTATCTTTGTGTTTAGATACAGAAGCCTAATTAACTGTTTATCTTTCTCAATATTACGAAAGCGGTTTGTACCCATTTAGAATTTAGAATTTTCACTCGTACCTCTCGTAGTTCAACGGCCATCGCTGCTTCCTTGAGGATTGAACACTCCTAACTCGTTCTGCCGCTTACAAAAAACGAGACCAAGTCGCCCAAGTACCAGCCAGAACATACTCATAAACCATGATGCCGTTAACTTCTTAGGCATGGGGCCCTATAGGGTTACCTATCCTATAACGGTAACCGGTCACTGTGGCCTATGACAGCAGGATGTTGTGTTAGAATTCGACGAAGCAAGCGCCGCCGATGGCGCAATGAATTCTTTGTTTGATTGTTTTAATAATGTAGTTGACAAATAAAATGATTTGATTCATCCGAATTCTGGGCTCGTAAAATCTCGATAATGTACCTACGTACGAGTATGTTTACATTTTTTTATTGTTTCAAGCACTTATTAAATAAACTAAGTGTATTGATTCAGCAGTTACCAAGAATCGGAACTTAATATTGAAAGTAATTGATGTTCAAAAAACTCGTCACTCGTTGTTCGGCAAACGCCACTATTGGCTGAAATAGTACCTCGACAGTTTGCAAACTTCCCAATTCCATACTTCCAATAAGTGCACAATTTTATAGAACAATAAAAGAAATTAACAAAAAACAAATAAAACAATTTCGCTCAATGTTAGATTCGCGAGTCACCGGCCTGTCTTTGCGGCGCCGGCGCATCGGGGTCGTCGAACCGACGCCACTCGTGTTATTGAACGTACAGTCAACATCGAAAGTGGACGATCGACGTACAAATATCAAAACAATTAATAATAAATAATACTAATTAAAACCTAGTGTAATTGGTAAGCTTAACTGCATACAAAGTTGTCGAATCGCTGACAGGCTTATAATATTGTTTTATACATAGAGTGTGTGGCGTTAATATTAAAAAATATTATTTTAACTAATAAAAGGTCATCGGTTTAATTTCAACATAATACTAAGAAAGAATATTTACATAATTATGGGAAAAATTGACTTTTGTATTCTGTACAGTGCACCGTAAATAAAGTGTGCACACCAACCACTGTCAGGCATGTTATTACATTGCACACAAACTGTATTTAAGGTGTCTACTTGAATTAAGTAGGCCTATCGACTGATTACAGTGAAAATAGTCCGAGCATTCGATCAAGCGGTTGTGCCGGTATGCGGTAGAAAAACTACTTATTTACTAACACTACTAGTTAATCCATTTATGTGAAGTAAATTACTCTTTCACGACCTTAGCATTAGTAAGAAGATTTAAATTTAAAAAAAGTTCTCAGAAATTAAGCGAACCGTACTAAGCTTTAAGTATGAAAAAATAATTTATAATGATAACTCTATTGATAATTGCAAACCTATAAAGTTTTAAAATATTGTTTGTTTGAAACTCCATTTTATTTCCGCACGGAAAATTTAAAAATTAATTTTAGCCTTACTATTTTTTAACTTTAACTAACTATTACGTTAAAAAATATCCGTTAATTAATTTCGGCCATTATAGTGCTGGAAAAAAATCCTAATAATTGTTCCATTAAGTAAAAACAACTGTAGTTAAAAACTTCTTACAACCTTGCACTGAAGGTCTTGATAAAACCTTAGTAATAGTAACATTCAATTTCTGGTTTACGGCACAAAAGCGATCATTAACTATTGTTCGCGTACTTGTTTAGTACTCGTACCACGCCATGTTATGCTCTTTAAGATGAACTGTTTAAGGTTGAAAATAGAGTAAATTTAGTGCCGTGTTGAAACCCATCAAGTTTGTGTACAAAGTCGAGTGTCAAAACATCAGTGCGTGCCTCTGAACGGTCGGTAGCTCAATTAACGGTACCTGTAACGCCTTTCGCGAGCCAGTCCACAAACATACGTGCGCGTACGCATTTTGATGACATTACCTTCGCTTACACCTCGAATAGTCAAACTGACAGAAAGCTGGGGTACATGGGAAAGGATCTCTACAGTTTAGTATTATGTATAAAGTTAATAGATAACAAAATAGAGGAACTGGGAAAGGTCAGTTTGAGTCTAAAACATTCGTTTTTTCTACAATTGCTCATTAATTTCCTGGAGCAGCTCAAATGCGGTTTTTATTTCGGCCCTGACACTTTATTATTTAAACTGTTTTCAATGTTCAAGTTCAAATTTAACAAACTGTTCTCTGAACTGCAAAAACTACAATTATTTGCAATTTCTAACATATTAAAACACTTGTTTATCAAATTAGTCTACATTGCAACACTACTACACACACACACAGCTAAAATTAACAGTTGTTAAGCGAGCTAGTATTATCCTCGAACCTTAGGCGTCGAGGTAAGTGAACTCAATACATCAAATTCAAGTTACGAGTACATACTGTTTACTCAGTAATATTCATGCAAATTACATATTGCAACTTGAATGCATTAACGCAAGTAGCTGTGTATGGCAACATTGATAACGCGTATTGAATGAAAATGTAATGTTGCTATCTACGAACCTACCTTGTTATCACATCGATCGGCCACCTATGCAAACACACGTGTGAATTGTTTATTTTGCTTATAGAAAGCTCATTTGTTCGAAATATTATTTTGGAAAATACTATAAATATAGTAAACAGAGTCTAACATAGATAAACAGTCTATGAGATACAATATTTTTTTATAATACGCACTAGTTATATAGAGATAGACATACTCGTATATTGTGTCCGGTGTTTTTTTATCGTAACGGATTAACGAGGTTGCAGACCACCTGAAGTCACCCTCAAATATGAGAGAGGTCCTACCTGAGTTTGTAAACGAATTGCTGCCGTATTGCTGTTACGGTCCATACCTACAGAACTTCATAATTATAAACTCTCGCATCCTCCAGGCATGAATTAGAAAGCAACTCATTGGGCATTTTATTTCAATTTGTGATGGCAATAACCGCGAACTGGCCAAAATGGACTTTACAATGGAGAGTTTACAAACAAACAGGGCGTCCCTCTCATTTATTGAATAATGGAGCGAGAAGGTAAAACTCCGTAAGCGCAATATGGAAGCAGAGGACGCCGTACGGCGGAAGGTTATTCAACTTGGTGATTTGTTGAAGAAAATTTGTAAAGCAATTTTCTTAGACAATTTGGCACCGACGAGATTTGTTATGTGAACTTTCGGAACAATGGAGTCTTGTTTCGCGAACAGTCGCCGATTGTTGCTGTAACAAGCAGTTAGGTATGCACCATTTAAAAATATTAATTGGTTTTTTTTATTGCCGTAAGCAAAAATTTAAATCTTTGGCCGTAAGATTCAACATCCGAATAATTAAAAAAGCTAAGAATCTGGTTTTAAAGAATTTTTTTTTCCTTTATTGCTCTACATAATTTATTCTAACGTCCCTTGTTTATTATTTAGATAATTAACTTCAATAAATGATACTTTAATTTTCAAAAGCGTATCGATACATGTTTTCTGTATGTCCCCTCAAGGGCGCAATATCTTGTCGCATACAATTACGAAGCGTCGCAGTTCTTGTTTGATTGAAGCAAACTCGTTTACAATTAACTTTTTTGTAATTAACTTCCAGACTGATTTATTATTGCTAGATTCAGCAACCATTCATAACCCGATGGGTAAATAAGAATTATTAGTGTATTCAATGTCGAAGCTACAATTTAATTAATCACTGGTTTTCAATAGGTATAGTGACGTTCCATTGCATTTTTTTTAAATTTGTTTATTGTGCAATTTGTGCACAGAATAAATAGTGACCGTTTTGTTTTAAATTTTATCAATCAACCAGCATAAATTGATTTTATCTAGCCAACGTCGACAAAAAGTTAATCTCAATGGTGAAGAGTGATGACAAACATTGGATAGCTAATTCACGCGAAAACCAGTCCGCGCCTCAGCTATAGGAGAATCCTAGAATAATTATGTTGCATAAAAAGATCATTAAAGATGAGGGATGATAGATGCGTCCTGATACAAAAACCTATCTATAAGTCTCCTCTGTCTCGTTCAATCTTTACCGCCGACACTGCATTTAAGTGTCGTTTTTTGCCGTCATAAACCATTCTGTACCATCTCTAAAAACGTCAATATAATTCTAGCCTTGTTCACCGCAATAACATTAAATACTGTAATTAGTAATTAAATTGTAGGACCACTTTGTTTTTAATTGTATTCTAATGTAGCATTAACAAAACTCGATAATTGACACCGTTCATACGATACGCCAATTGATATCAATAAGTGCCTGTTAATCATATTTGTCAACAAATCATATAAAATTAATCCGACATGACGATTTAAGCTGGTAATAATAAATTGAACGGACAATCAAATCGAAGTTCGTGCAATCCCTAGATCCATGTGTCAAAAAGCGATTTATTGAATTGACAGACTATATAAATAGTAAAATCTTTTCTATTTCCCATTCGTCCAGATGTCTTTCCAAATAAATTTTTGCATCTGTTTTAAAAACCAGAGTTCGAATTTCAAATGATGTCTGCATCTATTGATCAAAAAATAAAATCGTCTAAAAATGGAAGGCGTGTAGCGGTCACTTCCATGTTTGAAATAATCTATATACAAATGTATTAAGAACATCAGTCGTGTGGCCAGTGTGGGCTAGACCGGTTAAATTAGAAATCTACCACCACCATCTTGATTGCACTCAGTCACTCAACCCGTCTTGGGTCTACGGCATAGACAACCATTATTTTAATAAGCGGTCATTTTGTCCTAGTCCGATAATTGAGCTGACGTACCCAGAATATTTCACGTAGAAGAAATCTTTTCAAAAAAATAGACCTAATTGCTCGCGGTCCCAGTTTGTTGATAAGCTCAATTACATTCTTAACCGAAAGTATTCATTTCAATGGAATGTTACGTGTACCTATCATTATGTGTTTTTGATAGTTTGTAAACGTTTTACTCATGTGCTTTTTTCTTGTATTTTTCCAGGTAAGACTAATCTTCAATGAACCCTAATCATAGCATTATCGTAAGTTAAAAGAAATTGATACTTTACAATTTAACTTTTAAAATTCTCATCCATATTTATATTTCCTTCAACGTTTCAATCATATTTGCTTGGTACTCACTCGTACGTACGCTAGAAAGTTACAAAATAAGATAATAATCACGTATCCAATTCGTAATGGCAGTCCAATGCTGATCTAATCTCACGTAGCCGTATTCCATCCAAGATGATTTGATCGATTCAAACAAAATTGACGTGGAGCGAAATTCATTCGACGTTTGTAATCTATTCTGATCTACACGCTATATACAAGATAATTTTATAGGCAGACGATTTGAAAACACAAATGCGATGTCCAGGTGTTTTGTTGACTAAGAAATCGTTTAGTTGGATATACAATGGCCTCCGCTGACGCCTCCGGTCGCATTTAGCATTGACCTGTTTACATTACGGTATTACTAGCATGTTCTATAGTAGGAGGTATTTAGAAACTACTAGCTTATGCCTGCGTCTTCGTTCGCGTGGATGTCATCATTAATTGGACCAAGGACTCGTGTCCTATACAAATTTTGCCCCCCATTTTCACTGTTAGGGGTAGAATTTCTGAAAATCCTTTTTTAGTGCTTGATAGCCTATAACCTTCTTCATGAATGTAGCTATCATATAGAAAAACAATTTTTCAAATCGGTCAAGTAGTTTCGGAGCCTATTCAATACAAACAAACAAACAATAAAATCTTTCCTCTTTGTAATATAAGTATAGATAAATCAAAGGTTTTGCTCTAATAAATATATATAGTGAAGTACCTACAGCTACAGTGCCTGTTACGTGCATATAGGTATATGTGTTCATTCACAGTGTGTGAAAGCCGTCGTGAGAGTTCTATTTAGAAATTTTGGGTCAAGTGCAGGCCCTCGATAACTGATACAAGTATTATGTATCTGAATAGGTATTCGTCGTGACCGTATTTCACATACATAAGTGTCAAATTATTTTGGTACTTCACGGACTACTTAGAATGTTATTATAAATGTTATGTTTATAAGAAAGTGTTAGCAGAGAAAGAAATATTTGTATTTCTTAGTAGAATGTTAGTACATTACATTTGTATTTGTTTATTCCTCATTTATTAACCTATAGCATAGGAACAAAGGGCGAACTTAATGCTTAGAGGCAGTTTTCGTATTAGACATTCATTTACTTATATAGGTATGTACTGAAAAAAATTGATAATCTAACGGACTAAAGGCCTAAACAGATTTAACACTTGTAGTATTGTAAACCATCATGCCCATCAGAAAAGTATTAAACCTTGTAGTGTAGTGGTTACCACGCCAGTCCACCGTTCGAAGGGTCCCGGGTTCAATCCCCGGCGGGGCAGAAAATTAAATGATGAATTTATATTTCTGTTCTCGGTCTGGATGTTTGTGTATTTGTCTTTGTATGTGTCCATGGCACCCACGACACAGGGAATCATAATGTGGGGCTTAGAAAAAAAAAATCATAAGCGATCAGAAATCATAAATTAATCAACAAAACGTTTTATAATTCCTAACCAATGTGGCTACCATATTCAATATTATTTATTATTATTTTTAAACAAATACTATTACAGCAATTATTATATCTACTATTAATCATTTTTTTTTAAATTATTTTTGTTCTTTGTTAAACTTTCTGACGACACTGGAGGGTCGTTCGATATAATAGACGACAACTCGACACTAATTAATTTCTTCAGCAATTAAGACTATAATGAAAATTTTCACAACATATAGCAAAAAGTATATAAGTCTATAATATTCATGTTCAAAAATTATACATAATATAACGAGATATAACGCGTTACGAAAACAAACGACTTCAAAATTATCGCGCACCTATTTAAGACTTATAAAGTTTCCCATGAATGCCGCAATCAGAACTGAACCAAATTCAAATGAAACTAAATGGGAAACATCAGCTTTCAAATAAAAAAAGAATCATTCAAATCGGTTCACACAGTCGAAAGTTAAGATGTGACAAACATAAAAGAAGTTACCTACTAACTACTTATGAAAACATACCTACGTTATTCTTGTTGACTGATAAGAGGGACTGTACCCAGGCCCTGTGCAATTAAATCATGAGCAAATAATAGTTGCAAATACAACGTATCAGAATTACTAAAACAATGTTTATTTAAAACGCCCCAGACACTAAGTAAATATTTGTTTCATAACTATGTATTTAATTTTCGAGGACACCTCGTATGACGTTGTTAAATCTTTTTAATTTATTTTAAAAACAATAGCTACTTTGTAAGCAAATCCTTTTATTTAAAAGCCTTTAGCTTTGTAAAACATTTTACGAATCCAAATGTAAACAAAATTAATTAGTTTGAAATTTTCTTAATCTTAAACTTAAAAGTATTGTATATAAATATTGTTGTATACCAAATTAAAATCTTTATTATGATAATTGCAATTAGGATGGAGTTAACTCGAGAAGAGAAAATCTATTTATTATCCAGCTGTTTTGTTACCCTTCAAATAATATTGCTTATTGTACCCGGCACCACATGATATCAGGGCCTTTTGAAGTTATCTATTTAGTTCAAAATGCTACAAACATCATACTCTCTTGTATATTTCCGACTCAAGAATCTATAGCAATAACTATGATCTATCGTGTATGGTAAACTCGTGGCATGAATCTAAAGAACTTCCCTTATAAGTTCAAGGCATATATCTTCGCAATAAAGCAGCGATATAAATTGAATGGAAACATACAGTTCGCGATGTCGAGTCGAAAATAGCATACGTAAGAATTCATAACTCTTTCCAACTTGAATGGAGGGGCTAGACCAAAGATAGGGGGTGGGCGTTGAAATATTGCCACCGGGGCCATGTAAATAAATTAGTGGTCGAAATCACAGGTGCTCTAAAGTAGAATGCTCAATATAGAACGGTATTTCACAATTTCGAATATTGCCAAATAGTTTTCTGTTATAATATGGTAGCGTGGCAGATGTTTTAAGTTGTTTTATAACTATTATTTGTACTCACCTTTCGATAAATAGTATACTATTATCTGGTAGCTGTTTTAAATTGTTTTATAAAATTTTGTTCTCATCAAAGACAGTTAATGTGTAATAATTAAAACGTTTTTAAGTTAAGTACTCGCACTATAGTGGTAGTGATACCAGTGAATCATGGCATGAATTAATATCCAGAAAATTAGATCTTGCTTTAACTTTGGCCAACTTCTTAAAAAAGTTATCTGGTTCTACACTAAAATAGTATCCATAGTCTACACATTGATTTGCTTTCGAATATTCTGTGAGATATTTCATATTTATGTTCTATGTTATTTAATAATTAAGCTTCACGAGGGCACACAAAGTTAGTGTACAGTGTACACTAAGCTTTATAGGTGAATTGCAGGGAAGTTTTGTTTAGTTCTCGAACTGGTGTGCACGGACTTATCTGTAAATTATGATACCTACTAACGTGTTTGCGCTCAATTTAATACATAAATTGAAAAGTCCTCAACGAAAATGTCGTAGACAAACATAAAATGGTTGTGACATTTTGTGTGGCTCAATTAATGTATGAATTAATATCGTTTTCTGGGAGAAATGGCATTTGCTTCATGTGAGCTTGTCCATTTTTTTTTGTATTACTCAAGTCAATACATTGACGGGAAAGATAGTATTCGCAACCTTTCATCATTCATGACTGGATATAAATAATTTCTCTAAGATTCATGTCATCAAATAAAATATGAGGTGTAATTTACTGATGTCATGTTTAATTAAACTTCACAAATATTTTGGATTTCTGGAGACTAAAAATTTTTTTCTTCATTACTTCTTTCTTTAATTCCTCTGTAAGTCTCATAATATTTTGTAGGAATACTGCTCTACTACCAATACATGAGTACCTAAGGCACTTAGCCTTAAAGCAGAATTTATATAACTTTGTGCGCTCTCACGACCAATTTCATGGCTTGCCAGTTTTGTTAGAGTGCGTTTGCGGGTAATTTGAGCAACAAATAGCTCCACGGGTTGAACGTTATTTGCAAAAGACTTACAAAGAATTACCAATAAAAATAAAA
>DWQL01000142.1:0-19603 GCA_018231265.1 Noctuana haematospila | reverse complement strand
GTGTTGTTTGCAAAAATTAGTAAGTACCTATCTAACAGTTTCTTTACAAAGATTTTTGACATGTAAGTTCTTAAACCTATGTAGAGTAGCGTGGCGTAGGTATTAGTATAGGTGAAGGATTCAACGATCAGTAAGTTAAATACCTAGTTGTGACTTGCTTTATATATATATTCAACAGGTATACACTTAATGATCTATGTATTATTAAACGAAGCTATAATTTTGCAAACTATTTAACTACTGAACTTATTTTAGAATTTAGCAGACCTATAACGTGTCTATAAGCTTATTATTGTATCAGGTAGGTAGTGCTAGATAGGTTAATAGGTAGGTACAATTGGAAAATTTAAAATAGGTATTTTTTTATACCTAAGTAGGCCTGACGAACCGTGCGGTGTAGTGGTTACCAAGTCGGTCCACCATTCGGAGTGTCCGGGGTTCGAGTCCGTACGGGGCAGAAGTTTAGATAATTAATTTAGATATCTCTGTTCCCGGTCTGGGCGTTTGTGCGATTGTCTTTGTCTTTCCATGGAATTCTAGTGTGGGGCTATAAGTGAGGCATGTACGTTGCCGTTATGTTGCATGATGTTTAGAACACTGCAATATTCAAATAGGTAAGTAGCACAGCAGAGTAGGTACATTTAAGCTTGTATATTAGCACTCAAGACAAGATATTTAGATTCTTAGTAGGAACCTTAATGGATAAAAATAATACCTACCTATGACTACGTACGTACGTAGTAGGTATAATATGTTATATCTACTAAAGCCCGAGTAGGAAATTAAAGATATTTATTATTTCGTCACGTTATGTATTGTCAACTTAGGAAATACTAATGCAAATTTTATTTCTACAGCAGTATATCAAATATAGATGGCCGGTACATATTTGACTTTACAAAAACTGATGATGTTCAAGATTGGCAAGAACAATCAGACACAGTACGTAGTGTCGGAATGTCCAAAGCGACAATCGTTTTACATCAAAATACAGAATACAGAAGAGCTATACTATTCGTGCTGTTAAATCCTCAAATAAATGGCGCTGGGTTTGCTGGTATACGTGCAATAAGATTGTATGACCTAACGGGTTATACAAGTTTACAAATACGTTGTAGAGGGCAGGGGCAGTTTAATGGATTTAAAGTAGTTTTAAGGCACAAGGGACTGAACGATGAGCCAAACTACTCATTTGAACAGTTTTTTCAGGTGAATATTTAAATTATTAGTTCTAAGTAGATTTGATGTATTTATTAATACATTCGATGTTTTTTTTTAAAGATAGTTCAGGACTATCATTCATAAATGATGTCTCTTTTCAGGCGCCCAAAGATGAATTCGCCCATCGGACGTTGCCATTTTCCGAATTTAAGGCATATTATAGAGGAAAACGGTACAATAACGAAACTCTAGATATATCCCAGATTACTAGTATAGGTATTCAGATGTATGGTGGTGTTTATCAGCCAATAAAACAAAAAGGTCCAGCAACTTTAGAAATAGATTGGATAAAAGCGATCTAGTAGGTACATTTAACATTGCCTATTCATTTTATAGCTTAAATAAAAGTAAAATATAATTAAAAATTAGAAATAAATTTTGAGGAGCAGTAAAAACTTGAGTTATTATCAATTGTTTTTTTTTCTATGGTTTGTTTTTAATCGACTGTAGTAGATTTAATAGTTTTCATGAAAAGGGCGACACAACACAATAAAAAACACATGCTGGTCAAGGAATCGATCCCGCTTCGGTTGGTTTTGTTGTTGGCTGGCGACATGTTTACTTTTAGATTGATATCTCTACGAAAATTAGTTTTACTAGTAAATTATACTATGATGATATGTTAATGTGGTGTACCAGCAGAAAAAATACAAATAAAATTATTCAAATTTTATCATTAATTTTATTGCCTTAAGTTAAGAAAATCACTAGATATTCTAGATTGAACAATTCACCCAAATATTCTCACTGTAATTGCTTAACGTTGTCAATAAATGCATATGATCATTTTCATCTTTGTCGTGTCGGTAGTAATAATGTCAGTGCTGTCATTGCATCAGGGAATAAAGAATGGTAGTTGACAAGTGGTACATATGCTGCAGTGATTACTCGTCCAGCAAACCATCGTCCATGTAATGAATTGACAGATGCTACGGCTGTCGCAATTGTTGGACATTTACAATATACATTTCCTTGTGGTGAAGCTTTATCCACATATACATGTAAAACACCACCATGTTTATTGCACTCACTTATAACATCATCTCTAATTTCAATATCCCAGCTTGGATTAGTTTCTCTGTAAGAGGTAAATAATTCATATATTTAAGATAACAAAAAAACTCAATAAAAGCATTCCATTAACTATTAGCATAATACTTACGTGGCTGGATCAAACATATTATTCAACATAAAGCATTGTGTTGCTATAGGTGGTGCAACTTGTGGCTGGGGAGTGATCAATGTTGAGCCAGAACCCATTAGAACTGAAGCTGCAGCTGGAGGAATCTGAAAATTAGATAATTTTGTAATTAATAAAAAAAATATGTAAAACAAACAAAGTCTATCCTAAACAATGATAGGTAATAAACCTAAAGCTTGTTAAATTGAAGCAATTATAACATTTCCAAATATCTTCTAATATACTGACTTGTAAGCCAGTGCCCTCAGCAAGTTTAAACATAAGCTGTAGTCGCCCTGTTGCTCCTAAATCAACTCCAGCCCTATCCAACTCATCTGCATCAAAGCGAGTACTGGTGCCACCATCTGTACGTTCTGTTACATTGCCCACTTTCATTGGTCTCCCAGCTAATTCAAATCCATTTAATTGCTCCATAGCTTTTTTTGCATCAGCTGCATGGTGGAACTGTAAAAAAAATAGATGAACTTAGAACACTTTTGCACTATTTATTTAAAACACAATACATGTTTTATACAATAAACACTTTACCGTAAGAAAACCATATCCTTTACTTTTTCCTGATTCAGGATCAGTCATCAGCTGAATATGATCAATTTTTCCAAAAGGTTCAAATATTCCTCGTAGCATATCCTCAGTTATATTAAAATGCAGTGACCCAACATATAGCCTAGTCGGTCCATTGCTGGTCTTTGGTGCAAGGTTTGGTAAGGTGTTACCAACTCTATTTTTTTCTGCTTGTGTGTGCTGAACTATAATGGGGATACCAAGCAACTTTTGTCCAGTCAACCCCAAAGCCTGTAAAGTTAAAAAAATTGGAGATTTTATTATGTAAGTGACATTTGAAACAAAAATTAAATTGAGTATAATTTTAAAAATTATACTCACCAGTGGCACTGATTCAGCATCTTTAAATTCAATGTAGGCTATTCCCTTAAATCGCCTTGTTTTATTACAAGTTATGAGCCTCACATCTCTAACTTTACCAACTGATGAGAAAAATTCTTCTAAATCCTTAGCCCTAATTCTTTGTGATAACTGCATGCAGAATACAGTACGCAAGTCCCTTTCTTCTGGTGGCAATTCTTCTAGTTTTGGCTCAGCCCCATGTGATTTAGATCTATATTCTTGTCTAGCTTCCTTTTCCTTACTTTTTTCTCTCTTGTTAGAGGAGTGCCTGTCACGGCTTTGTTCTCTATCTTTGCTAAGATCTCGATCTTTATCTCGGCTGCGTCTCTTTTCCCTATCCCTTTCACGTTCCTTGTCACGGTCTTTATCTCGATGGTTTCGCTCCTTTTCTCTATCTCTGCGATCTCGCTCCTTGTCGCGGTCCCTATCTCTTTTATCATCTCTATCCTTAGAGCGATGAGAATCCCTTTCACGTGATCTTCTTTTGTCCTTTGATCGGCTTCTTCTGCAAAATTATGACAGTAAAATTAATTACAAAAAAACTACTGATGTTGATATAATTTTTTTGTATTGTTGAATTAAGTTTAGTGTGTATTGTTGAATTTTACTTATTAATAATTTGTATATATTATACGTTACCTTCTGCTGCTACCTCTTTCTTTGTCCCTGTGCTTGTCAGGATACTTTTCCGATCGATGCTTTGAGGAGGACGTGTTATCCTGTCACACAAATCACAAGGTAGAAGCAGCGCCACAGCAACACGCCAAGTGAATAAATAAAAATGCATTAGTTAACTTGTATTGATTGTAGTGCAAGCATTTGTGCTATCACATCAATATTTACAATTGATGAGAGTACACAAATGTAGGATTATTACTTTTCCTAGTTTATAACTGATAGACATTAAGGACACTGTTGATTGTGGTCTATCCAACTTGCTCTTGCTGATCTGGATTCCCTAGTGTACACTTACCGTTCTTTAAACCATTGACTAAGTGACGTATGTATACAGCACTTACACAGGGATATTTCTGCAAAAGATTTACCACCAATCAGCTCATTGTCCTTTACAAATACTGATTTCATCATATTTCATTTTTCAGTCTTAAATTTTTCTGCATTTTAAACAATAAAATTAAATTGACAAAAGTAAGTAAATAAATTAAGTATAGTGGTTGATACCTCTTATTGTTCAGGTCGGTGAAGTATGCAGGACTAATACCACAAAGTTCTATAAATACAAGAAATGTTTCTAAATGTAATTTTGTTCAATAAGTCATAAAACTACTCAAAGATGTAAATTTTTTTTTTTTTAAATATTACTTAACACTATTAGTAATTATATTAAGCATCTTTGAATAGTTTTCCTATAAAAAGAAAAAGTAAGTATAAAGATAAATGCCAAACAGATATTTCACGCTTTTAATTTCTTTAAAACAATTAATATTATTGGTAATCCATTTATTACTGATTAAAAAATTTCAATAGAAATCCCCTTATCCAATTATAGTTAAAAAATATAATATAATTTTAATTGAATGATTTTTTATTGTAAATCAATTTATATATCACATTTTATGATACTATATAGGTACAACTCATACAACCAATATAATTGTAAATTAAAAAAAGTCTACCAAACATTTGCCAGAATTATGATAACTTTAGATATAAAAGATAATATATAAAATATAATAAATACCATTTTAGGTAATAAATACCAATAATCCTGAATTTTTTTTAATCAAATTCTGAATTTACATTAGTACACCTATCAGTATAATAAGGATATAAATATTAAACAGTAAAACTAACTTTATTTACGATAGTGCTATTGAAGTTTGGAATATATATTTCAACACTTAAATGAAATGGATAAGTAGTTTTCCACTGAGATATAATTTATAATAATGTTTATTTAATTAATTTTAATATAATCAAATTATGTGTATGAAATATCTATATATACAATATTTACATAAAACACTTATTATTATTTATTGTCATAGTAATAGAAAATACTGAGCTGAAGATACTTTTACAGTTCATTGTAATTGGCAAATAAAATATAATCATGTAAATATAATTACATAAATTTTTTTAAGGCAGCCAGTTTTTCTAATATTGCGATCATTCATTTATGTTGTCAAAATTTTTTATTCCATTATTTCAATCATAGACTTTTACCTTAAAGGGCAGTCAGTTAAAAGGCAGTAAATATCAGGTCAGATCTTGATAGTTAATTAAGTAACTTATTAGCACTGCATGATCATAATATCCAACCATGATGGTTCAAACAAACTTTTAAAACCTTATTATCATCATATTCCTTTCCATTCTCATGTAGGTATCTTATTTAATGGATATGAACTAATACAATTCTACTTTTGGGACTTATGTATACAGGTATGATTAAAGTACACAATATTTAAAAAAATTGGTCCGCTCCTTATATTATAGGTATGTAAAATAAAAGTACTTTTGAATTTGGAATTTCTAACAATTTTTGTAAGTAAAAGTATCTCAATGTAATTAACTAAATATCACCTTACATGACAAAATAAACCTTAATAAATTAAAAAAAATTGTTAGTTTTCATTACTTATTAATTTGTACCAGTATTAATGCATCGAATATCAATTAATATTACACGTATATTATAAGTATCCATATTTTTATCCTTTTAAAAATGTTCACCCTACATCCTTTTTTCCCCATCTACACTACGGTAAACATAAAATTTTATAGAACAAAATACTTACAGATTTATTAAAGGGAGCTTCTAACATAGCCTCTACGTCGAAATCTTCAGCCATTCTTTGTTAGTTTGCTGTAATAAGACCGAATGTATGATTTTGAATATAAATTTAAGGTATTGAAATTAAATAATCACCTAAATGAGTGATTAACAATAAAACTACGTATCCTTTTTATTAAAAAATATAAAAGATAATATGGAAATTCGCAAAGAACTGTGTAGTAATCAACAAGCAACGAATCATCCAAAGTAAACCAAAATGGCCGATGCCAAGCAGGGACGCAGGGTTAGCAGGTCCCTTGATCTGAGTGTGAATTATGTTTGAAGTCGATTTAAATCGTAGAATAATTAGAAATGAAGATAATACCTGATCAAAAAAAGGATGAAATAGATTTCAAGATTTTCTGTAGTTATTTAAAATTAGATTGATTAAATTACGTAAATCACAGTCACCCAGTGCACGACACGAGTCGTCAAAAAAAAACCTAATTACCCACATTGACCACATTCAGTGTTGCCAGACGAATCCCGGTCCAAGTCGCCCAATTTTTTTTCAGGAAAAGTAGCCTAAAATCGCCCAAATTATTAGTCGTCTAGCCTAATTGGCTACCTGCTCGCCCTGCTCTTAAATCGATTTTTCAAGCATTTTTCGGTCAAAAAAAATTTTTTTTCTAGGGTTTTCTGCTAAAAACTACGTCATTTCTGGTCGCCCCTTCGTGGTAGCCTAAATGGCGATAAATCGCCTAATCTGGCACCACTGACCACATTCCAGATTCTAGTCATTCCACACCACAGTCCACACACCACACCACAGAGCCACAGACTACATAGAATGTACCACTACCTACAGAGTCTACAGACTAAGAAAGATAAGAGGAGTCAAGAGATACTTCCACTGACTACTTAGATGTACTACGTAGATACTTCGTATTTATATCCAATGCAATGCAATCCAAGCAAGACCCTGACCAAGAGGCACAGACTGCATAGAATGTACTACGTACCAAGAGGCAGAGTAGAGCACAAACTAAAAAGAGATACTTCGTATGAGTAGAGTATAATGTATATAGGTAATATCTCTCTTCTTAGTATATGGGTAACATAATTACACTAACTGACTTACTACGTGTAAGCCGTCGTTCGCAGAGTCCTTTCTCGACGCTTAGCCAACCTTCGGACAAGTGTTTTATTCCGATACGTTAAAAATAATAGGCGCTTAAGCGTTGAGAATGCGCTTGTGCGAACGACGGCTTAAGCTCTCGTTTTTTTGCATGATTTATGATGAAGGATAAATATTGTACATTATCAATTTGAAAGAATAAAACAAAGTTTTCATTTTCTTCGGTGAATTATAACAATGTATTACAATTTTGTAGTATCTAATTAAGAGTCCTTAATTTTTTTTTTTTTTTTATTATTAATTTACTTTTCCGCTACGTCTATATACGTCTATATAGTTTATCGATAAAAAAACAAGTTTGGCAGAAGGAAGGAATCACTATTTGGTTTGTTAGGTTGTCACTTCTGCTGTTTTTACTTTTAGTTGGTACAAAAGTGGTCATATGTTAAATTAAATTTTTTCAAGTGTCATTTAATTTTATACTATTACTTTACTTTACTATTAAGAAGAGTATTAGCTCTTGGGGTCTGTGTGTGGGTCTGTGCTTGGGGTTTATTTATTGTGACTTGTTTAACGATGAATGTAATATATAGATATTTCATTTAAATAGCTGCAAAAAGAAAGATTTTAATGAACATTATCAATATATAAAATTGATTGTAGTTGAATCTGTTTTGTTATTAACTTTTATTGGCATTGGTGGGCCCTAAAAAGTTAAAATGACTACAGCTGCAAGACCTACGTTTGATCCTGCTAGAGGTGGACAAGGACGCGGAGAGAAAGATCTAAGTGCAATATCCCGTCAATATTCTAGCAGAGATCTCCCAGGACACACAAAATTGAAATACAGGCAAGTAGATAAGTAGATACTTGTATCCTCCACCAATCCGCATTGGAGCAGCGTGGTGGAGTATGCTCCAGGCCTTCCCCGGTTATGGGGAGAGACCTGTGCCCAGCATTGGGACATAAAAAGGTTTGAAGGCAAGATTCTTATATCGCGGACTTCTAGTTTGTAAGACGAAATGATTGTAAATTTGAACCTTACAAATCATTTTAAGTTGAAAAATAGTTTGTACATGGAAAACAAATAGTGTTTTGTAAAATTTTTTGGTTTGAATTTAAAGTATTAGTTATTATATTATGTTAAAATTGTTCTTTGTATGTATCCAAGTTGTGGGATTGTGTTGTGGAAGGGACTGTGTTCTGACAGATTATAAAAAATTATTTCATATAGCAAATATTCACAAATGTCTATTGATCAGAGAGACAAGACATAAATAAGAATATAATAAATTTTTCTAACATGAAATATTTATTTTATAGAGAACAAGGCCAAGGTACAACAGAAGAGCTGAGATCCAGAGACTTCCGTAAGGAACTTGATGAGAGGGAAAAAGAGAGCAAGGTTCCAAATACTCGAAGACAGAATGAACCTCTAGTGAAAAGATTGAAGATAGATCAAGTACCAGCTGCCAGTTTGGATGCTGATGACCCACTTGAGGGAGACTCATCAGATTCTGATGACTCTGATGACGACACTGCAGCCCTATTGGCTGAATTGAATAAAATAAAAAAAGAACGAGCTATTGAACAAGCAAAAAAGGTAATTAGAAATAATAATGGTGCATAAGTTACACTTAATGTGACTGATGTAGGTAAATTGTTTTGTTGACATAAATTACCATTTAACATCATATAAATTATTATAGATTTATCTTAAAAAATCAATAACATTTGTTTCTAAAATTGATCACATTTTAATTCTAATTTTCTTAACTTTTTAGGAAGCAGAAAGAAAACAAGAAGAAGAAAGAATCAGAATGGAGAATATATTGTCAGGAAACCCATTACTAAACTATTCAGCAGCTGGGCAAAAAAATGACCTAAAGGTAATACAACCTTTGCCAACACAATATACATAAAAATGTATTAAATAAAAATATTTTATAGTCTATATTTTATACAAATAAAATTCATTAGCGATAGTGATATTGGTAGCTTCTCACTATTTTCTGTGGCTTAACCTCTACAGCATTTCTTTTTTACAATTAAAAAACATAATGCAATATAGGGCAATAAAGTATAAAATGCATGAAAATACTTCAAAGTTTTCTTACTGTTACAGGTCAAGAGAAGATGGGATGATGATGTCGTCTTTAAAAACTGTGCTCGCTCTGAACCTGAAAAGAAACCTAATACATTTATTAATGACTCTTTAAGATCGGAATTCCACAAGAAGTTTATGGAGAAGTATGTGAAGTAATAATATTGTTAATAATTCAGATAGTACTAATAAAGATATTACATAATCATTCTGTACTTTTATTATTTTGTAAATGATAGATTTTGAAACTTCTGAACTAAATTTTAATAACTACCATTATAAAGCTACATTGTTACAAAATAAGAACAAAACAGTACTTTTTATTCAACCTACACCATTTAAAAGAACAAATAAAATTTCAATAAGATACTTTTAGCAATAGCTGGCCTCAGTTCTAATAAATAGAATAGTAATCTGATCCAGACTAACATTGATTAAAAATTATCAACAAGGGAACGTAAAGTGGGTTTCAGGTTTTTTTAAGGATTATAGTATATTTTTTGCCAATTAATACTTTGATAAAAAAGGAACCCTATTAAGTAGGTACCTAAATACTATATCAATAATATTATTTGCTATCCGGCCGTCGGTTTGTTCTTCTATTACAGGTATCATTAAAACATCGAAATGGGCACGGGTCTATTCACAAATTTGAGCAGTTTTTAACTAAGTAGCAAGGAAAAACATAATAATATAATTTTATTTTCATACATACCTACATTATGTTGTCGTTTCAATAAAGATAATACAAAAAGCAAAAATTTACGGAAATCCTCTTTCTATTATTATTACGTTTTAGTGTTTTAGATGTGTAATAATCCTAATGCACAAAGAATGTCATGGCAACTGTGATTTATTTTAATAATAGCGACCCGCCCCGGCTTCGCACAGGTGCAATGCTGATACTAATACACTACAGAAAAATTGTGAACGTTTATACATAATATACCTTCCTCTTCAATCAATCTTATCTATTAAAAAAACCGCATCAAAAATCTTTTGCGTAGTTTTAAAGATTTAAGCGTACATAGGGATATAGGGACAGAGAATGCGACTTTGTTTTATACTATGTAGTGATTTATTATAATAAAAAAAATAACGATTCCATGTGTCGTGGGTGACGTGACACATACTAAGACCATACCATAAACAACCAGACGGTACAGAAATATAATTGAATTTAATCACTTAAATTGCGCCGCCAGGAATCACAGGGCCCTTCAAATGGTAGTAAATTTTACCTACAGTACAGAACAAGGTACAAAGTTACAAACATTCCAGAATAATTTAGTTCATTAGTGCGATGAAATATACTGGAAGTCCATCGTCCGTCGGTCCCGTGATGTGACAATTTCCCGTGACTAACTAGGTACCTATTTCTGTATCTGTAAGTGTAGGGTAGAACCTATCTACCTACTTAGGTGTTATAAAATTAAAGTATATAGGATATAGGATATATAGGATATATATAATTAACCACCCAAGCCATAAGTAGGTAGTCTAATGATAATTATAATTAATATTAATTAACAACACTATTAGGTTGTAGGTACACAAATTACAAAAATAGGTGAATTAGTCACCGCTTTTACCACTTGCGACATTTATATTATTAATTTAAGTCATTTAATCTTTATCTTTGTTTACAATAGATGTCGTTAGCCTTTTTTAATTAATATTAATTAATTTAATGTAAAGATGCTTCAACGATCTATTTGCGCACAAGAAAATAAGAACCTACCTAGATTCTTTAGGCCATATTCAAAAATAAAAAAAGACACCCTGAATCATACCTAGTGCGTACCTAGGTATTCTACGCCATGTTAGAAGTTAGCTTTATCCAATCCATACTTTAAAAGTAAGTAGATACTTACGGTATTGTCTGATAGCCAGATTGACGCTGCGCTAGTTCATTTACATTATCGAGACGGTGGCGCCCGTGGCGTTATAATGGAATGATTGCATGTTTACAATTAAAATGAAGAGTATTTTAATACGGCGTAAGAGGGCTGCGGTGAAGTGGGGAGCCGTGGCGAGCGCGGTGACGGCGGCCGGTGGCCCACCTTGAGTGGGCAGGTTCAGTGGCTGCGGCCAGTCCCGTCGCGTGTTTCTGTGGTCCGCCGGGCAAAGTATTAATACATAACTTGTTCTTTAGTTAGTTTAGTTGTTTTAGTTGAGTGGGTGCTTTGAGAGCGTACACAGGTAGCGCTAGGGGACAGCGAATATGGCCGGTCCAGAGACGGCGTGGCAATGCGCGAGTTTTATGTTGTTGTTTACTATGGTAGCGGAGGCTGCTCTTTCCGGGTTGTACATTGACAATGGAGTGGACCAGACTGTAATACATCATTCTATGACGCGACACGAACGACAAGTGGTCGAACACGAAATATTAGAACTGTTAGGGCTCGGCGAAAGGCCACGGAGGTCTCGGACACCACCCTTAGACCGTTCAGCACCAAGTTTTTTGTTGGATGTTTACAAACAGTTAGCAGAAGAACATGAACAAGCTCGTCCGACGCGAAGCTCGGAGATGGCTCTCAGTGGCGAAGAGCAGCAGGCTATTGATGAAAGTGATCTTATTATGACATTTCAGAGTAAAAGTGAGTATTTATTTCTCTTTTCATTTCATTTACTTCACAGCATCAAATCATTTGTCCATAAAGTTTAAAATTGATCAAACATCTGATCATTGGTAATCCACCCCTTACAGCAAGATACTCGTATTATAATGACTATTATATATACAACTAATTTTAATAAGGTAGATAAAAGAAATACGTGCATGTCTGTAGAACATACCTAATAATTATGTAGGTACATATACATCCTACTTATAATAAGTATGGTTGTATGTTTATAAATGCAAATGCTATTTCTGGCCACAATCTGTACGTTCTTGGAACTATGTTATTTACAAGCACATAATCCTGGAAGTACAAATTGTTGCACAGAAATACTTATTGTGTTATTTTTTCTCCTCTTTGAAATACTTTATCCAAAAATGGGTTCAAGCTTTGAATTTTTTTTATTGGCCAATTTATGAAGATACTCACATAAAAATAAAAAATCCTATGAAATTCCTAAGAGGGTAAAATGGTGCAAATTATTATGAAATAGGTACATATGGACGGAGTCGCGGGCATAAGCTAGTCTAATCATAAAGCTTACCAACCATTACCCAAGTTTTAAGTGTTTTAACGTAATACAGGATGCCATAGGTACTATTAGGTACGTGCAGTCACTTGATTAGTTTAGGCTATAAATCAAACATTCATGGGAGATATGTACGTTAAAAATTAAAAACAATGGAATTCGGTTCTCTGTTAGGCAAAAAACCTCAGGTAAAGGTGACTGAGGTGAGTCACTGCCTTCAACATTGTTAAAATCTTCACATGCCGCCGGCACCGGCCACTGACCGTTAACTAATTTATGCTGCTCCCACGTGATTCCAGGAATTCTCTAATCTATGACTAGCATATAAGAGAACGTAAAAGAAAGAGAGATAAGTAAAGGGAAATGCCTAACAGCTATTTGACTCGAGGCTCATTTGGCTTTATGTTCTCTCACCTCTCACCTAATGTGAATACTTATGACTAAATTGCGATTGACTGATATAATGTGACGATGTGACAATACAATAACGATAAAGATTACTTACATAGTGCATACAAATACCTTCTAATAAATTAATCTTTTCGATTTTACAAGAGTGTAGGTATCTACCTACGACCATTTCCTTACCTTTGTATGTTCCGTGATGTTCAGCTTATGCCTTTGACAACGTTTGCGTGTTGGGTTCCAAATTTTTTTTAACAATCAAAATAATTTATTTATTCTGACAAATCTCACAACAATTTAATTTATTTATTCTATGGATATGACAAAACAGCTAATCTTAATTGTCAACAGCAGGTGTTCGCTATTATACGTTAGACAAACCGGGTGTAACTTAACTCCACATACACGTGTATACATTACCTATTCGATACTACATTTGCATAAATGAAGATGAGCTATATACACTCTAGACCTATACACTCTAATAACGATTTAAACATTCTATTGAACATAAATAACTGCTATAGTTAAAAAACTGAATTTAGGCCATATAATTATGACGTATTTAGTTTCCGAAAAATGGAGTACTTACCTATGTGTTTTACAAAAAATATAAAACTTATATCAGCTTATAGCGGTAGGTACATAAAGATTTTGATTTTCTTGCTGCAAAAGCAATCATGCATGTATTACACTGCCTACTCTAATTCTGGAGTAGGATAATAATAATATAGAGTGTAACAATGTATAAGCTAATTTTTTTTTATTTATTTTAAAGTTTTCGGAAAACTTACAGTTAAATTACATAGTAGTTTCAGGAATAGCAGTACATGTATTTTTGGATTATTTTTCAATTTCATATCACTTTAGAATCTACTTTCCACCAACCAGCAACAGGCGAGCGTTGTCGAATATGGCCTAAACTAAACCGCTTCTCTAATTTTATTTGAGTGGACACAGACACGTGCCCAGCAATGTGACTGGCATGATAGGTTGATGATAATACCTAATGAAGACGACGTCTGACTAGGTTAAAGGACTAAGTATCTATTACTTATTAAAATTGTAGTTACCTGTGTTGGTGGTAATTTTTTTAAATTGGTTTCGATGGCACGTTTTTAACATATTATTTTTTTCTGTGTTTCAGAGCATCACCTGGGAGCTTTACGTCATGGACACGGCAGGCATGTTTGGTTTGAGGTGGCAGGCGCTCCGGGCGACGCATCAGCCCTCCTTGGAGCGGAGTTACGTTTGCACCAAGCGGCTTCGCATACTGAAGATCCCGCAAGCCTGTATACGGTAGTTGCACACCGCGTTCTCAGTGTCGATAATTTAGGGTGAGTATAATAACCACGTTGTAGAATTAGGTCTGAACCAGTGATTGGAAATTATTCTCGTGCACTAAAAATGTATAATGTTTTAAAATTTTAATATTTATATAAACATTAAATACTATTGATACAACGACGAAGAGACTAGCAAGACGCAACAATTTTAACTTCGCTAGCATCTTGCACTAGGCACTGACCACTGAGTCGCTACTTCCTTCGTTTTTTATCCGTTTCATCTAATTTGTATCAGGTTGTCAAAATTTAATTTCGAACACTGTTCTAATAGTTTAAAAAAATGTTATTGGCGGGCCCGAGATGGTCCGCGGTCCGTAGTTACTTACCCACGCCTGGTAAATAAACAAAATTAATAAAATACATAAACTCTAGATAAGATCTAGACTATTAATAATCAGATCAGAAAACCTAATAATTGTTAAAAACTTCAATGCTAAAATCACATACTATTGAACCATCTTCGCACGAAAGTGTTTAATATTCCTCAAGTGTATGGACGATATGCCATAGCATTCTTAGTTTGTGTAAATAAATACACGCATAGGAACTACAACATTAGGTACTCGTATATGCCGAAATTGCGTAATGAGATGTGAGTTTCGAAGGAAAATTGTACAGAGTGATTATAGTTCTCACTGGTTTGTAGAGCTCGATACGCAGAATATTTCTGATACAAAAGGTAGGTATTTGACGTTAAACATACTTTAAACCTTAAATATCTCCTAGCCTAGGCTTGGTGATATAATATGTTGTAGCTACAGTACCTAAGTGTAAGTAAGGGCCTTGGTAGCTCGATTTTTTATTATGTTTCTTTATGTCAAGAGAAGGATATAGAGGCGGAAGGAGGAAATAGATGGGAGAGGAATTACTTCAAAAATAAAGTGCTTTAATATCCACCTTATATATAAACCTTTATGCCAGAGTTTGATTAGTTAGTAGTTGCCCCAAAATTAGCTATTTTAAGATGTAAACAAAACGTGAAATTCGGCTTAAAAATTGCCCATATCTACCTTGCAAATTCATATAGGCAGTAGAGCTAGCACCCCGCCATGTAGGGTAATTTGTTTTTTTTAAAAATATATTTGATTGATTCTGCTATTCTCTTCGAAACACAGCGCTTAGCAAGAAACTATAATATCTATTTAGTAACGATTATTATGCTTGCAATAATGCTCAAATCAAATCGCTACTTACTTATAATAAAAAAAATTGACATAAAATGCCTTATTGTAACTTATTTTTTAGAGATAGTCATAAACGTTGTCATTTTTTTACATCTACTCAACTTAACAGATTACATATTTAAAATCTTATATTAACAGAAGTCTCCAATTAGAGCAAGTGGCTGCAGTAAACACGAGCGCTGGTGCCGAGGGCTGGCTTGAGTTGAATGTGACCGCGGCACTTGCGACCTGGTTGAGTGCCCCCGCGGACAACCAGGGCTTTTTTATTACAATGCATCCTCACACACAACCGGGTAATAAAACTATTTGCTTTACTATTTATTTAATTTCATGTATCGTAACTATGTACTCATTCGATAAGCCGCCGTTGCTATAAACAAAAGCGAAATTAACTTAATCAAAAAACTACAAAGATTTACATAACTATATTATTTAAAGTTACTCTTTCTACTACTAGGATTTTAACGGTAGATATATCGCTGCTGTGTATATAACATACAATACAAATATGATTTATTTTACACCAAGAAACAGAACACATAAGGAATTACAAAATTACAAAATCGGTGTAAACAAAAGGCAGTCTTATCGATAATTAATAGCGATCTTTACCTGACATTTGGGCAGAGGAAACTCATTTTGTAAAGAAGAAACAAGATTTATGAATTGCTGCAATAGTTATTTAACCTCTGTATTAAATATATAGCCATAACATAACCAATATCAAAGTAGGCTTAAAAAGGTATTTAAAATTTGGCAGAGCGGCATGTTAAACCAGAAGAGATAGGGTTGGAGGAAGCTCGTGGTGTGTCAGCAGAAGGGAAACAGCCCTTCCTTGTGGCGTTTTTCAAGAATGGCCCGAAACTTGGCAGCGGTGATGCCGGAGCTCGAAGAAAACGCGAAGCAAGACGATGGCGCACTCACGGCTATTCCGAGAATTACTTGAGAAATCCTTTAACAGGTTTGGACAAATAATAGTTTTAATTTATTCCTTCATAAGTTTAATGACACGATAATTACTGTCACGCAACAGAGAAAACGAAAGAGGAGGTAAGACAGAAAATGGTTTAGTAGGTAACTCTAAAATTTCGTAGGGAAACATACATGTCATCTTCACAAATAATAGTCAAATTAAACATAGATCTAATAAAAATAAGATTGTGGGTCATAATCTTTATACGTTACACACATTTACACAGGTCGTTAAACAGATATTATTATGATTATTATATACAAATCATCACTACTAATTATATTGCGTAAAGACTCATTTGAATACGGAAACGAGCAATCAATACGTTTCATTTTTAGTTCTCGCCTCTCTTGTTAGCGGTGCTAGTTGATATACGAAATAATATAATATGAGAAACTAGAAATCGAATTACCTACGTTTAACTAAAAATAAACAAAAATTTTACTTGTAATAAATAGTTTCTCAGAAGAGAAGATCTCAGAAGATTGATATCGATATTACTTATAGAAATTAAAATTTAGCTCGCTGTTAGTGTAGATCGCATGCAATTTTGCGGTACATTTTATAGGCGCTTCCGGCCTCTGAGGGCACGTATGGCCGTCAGTCCCGGTTGTTAACCGACACGGGTTGCCACCCGACTCATATCCAACCCATATCCAATCTCCATCAATTCGCATTGGAGCAGCGTGGTGCAGTAGGCTCTAGGCTTTCTTCGGTTGTAGGGATAGATCTGTGCCCAGTAATGGTCCATAAAAAGAGTTGCAGACAATGGTGTTCTATGAAACGGATATGTACCTTATAGGTATTATTATTTTAAACAAGCGTTAGATAATTTAATCCAAGTGAGCGTTTTACTTCGCAGATACGTCTCATTGGACGACGAGGAGTTGTGAAATACAAACATTATACGTGAGCTTCAAGGATCTAGAGTGGCAGGTAAAAATATTTCTGTTTTCATCTTTTAAGTAGTTGTTATTACAACTTATCGTAAAGGTTTGTATATCTATGAAATGGTTAGTTAGCGATTTTAGCTAGACAATTGTTTTACCACCAACTTACAAAATGCAATTAAATAAATAATTTGAGTCAGATTCTAGGCTTACAATACATATTATTATGGACATTTCTTTGTTGATTTAGTTAAGTTTTAGTTTTAGTTAAGTTTTTAATGTTTTTCTTTTACAGGACTGGATCATAGCCCCGGACGGGTACGGTGCGTTCTACTGCAGTGGTGAATGCAACTTTCCCCTCAACGCGCATAAGAACGCTACTAACCATGCCATTGTACAAACATTGGTGCATCTTTTAAATCCAACTCAGGTATTTTATGTTTCTTTAAATTAATGTACATATTATTATTTAATATATCTGTAAACGATACTGCTTATTTTATTATACATATAAGTAATTAACTTCCTTCGCGTGGCAAAAATTTCATCACGACAATCATCTAAAAGACCCGCTACCATCGTTACTACAATTAAATATTATTAGTTTAACATAATAATATAATTATAATTGCGAATGTGAATGTGAAAAAGCTTAATGATAAATAAATCATTGATATAATATAAAACAGTTGATTTAAAAAATCCGCAGTAAAAGAGCGCATTTTGCACAACAATAGGTAATTAATTACTTTTGCTGTGCTGTAAATTGGCTGTGCCGAGGACATTTTAAACATAACGTTTGTACGGGACTGATTCGTGTTTTATTATTTATTTATTTTTTATTAAATTAACCAAGTCTGTTAATTTATTTTGTACAAACTCACTGTTGCGCAATTGTTTTTGTGTAACTTATGGTCAAATCATGGCCAATCATTAGGTATACGTTCGCACTGCATGTTTTTATTATCAATGCATTAAATTAAACATTTTTTTTATTGAAGGTTCCAAAGCCATCGTGTGCTCCAATCAAGCTGTCAGCAATTTCAGTGCTGTACTACACAGACGACTCAAACGTCATACTTCGAAAGTATAAGAACATGGTTGTTAAGAGTTGTGGCTGCCATTAGTAACTCACCTAATTGCAGGCGCGGATTCAGCTTGGAGAAGTAACGGGGCCTCTTGTTGCCCCTGAATTACAATCAATCGATGTACATTTTTGACTCATTTCAAAATATTTAATAAGATAAGATTGCACCTACCTGAGCTGGTGAAATAACCTAAGATTGCCCTCGCAACCCGGGAACTAAATGCTGGATCCGTCTCTTCTTATTTGGTTGCCAATATTAAACTAGTCTTTGAGATTTGGGCACAATGCTGTCTGATGCCTGTTCAAATGATGTGGAACTGATATTATTAGTTTTAGTTTTAATTGTAATGTTATTTTTTAAGCTTCTTGAGTTCTTAACTTAAAAGAGTTGTCACAATTTTTTTATCATTTTTGCTTAGGTACATCACCTCTTCTATAATTTTACACTCATGCCTATAATGTAAGTATGCATCCCAATATTAGATTTCTTCTCAAATCGATTCAGCTTTCATAAATGTGAATGAGTGATGTGATGTGGATTCAACTTTTTTGGCTAAGTTTAAGCATTTTTGTAGAAATATATAAATCTGTGATTGTGTGCCTTGACTGTATGTAAAGAACAAAAACTCTATATTTGTTAAGTACCTGTAAGTAAGTCATTAAATAAATTTTAAATTGTGATAAAAATATACTATTGACGTTGTCGGTAACCTTGTAACGTGTTGGATAAATATACAAAAGAATTTTTTGGACGACTGGTTGTAAATATAAAGTTTGTTTGACATGTTCGATTCGCGTTTTTGTATATACTCGAGTCGTAGTTGTTGTCGCGTTTAGATAAAGCGTTTAGCGTTCAGCGGCTAATTGTTTCATTATAAATTTTTTTGTGGTCAATATTATTTCTTAATTGAAAAAATGATAAAAATATTATATATAATTATCGAGTTATTATGAACTGACGTACCTACTAGAAAGTTTAATCTAATTTATTCCATACAAAAATATTGTTAAATTTCCCTCCATACGTCGCGGAAGTCAAAAAAGATACTTTTAATGAGTTGTCAAAATACCTACATACATTTTTATTGCCATTAGAAATGATGACGTCGTACTTTTTTCTCTTATAAACTTTCCAACTTTCCTGATTGATCTTATCCAAATTATTCGTCCTTTATTCCTTTCCGCCCCGTTCCCACGTTTTGTCGTTGGCAAATGCGCAAATAGCGTGATGCCATATAAGAAAAAAAAAAAAAAA
>DWQL01000141.1:0-19610 GCA_018231265.1 Noctuana haematospila | reverse complement strand
CAGCGGTGGTACTTCCCCGGTAGAACTATACAATTTCTACCACCTACAAAAATTGGTCTTATTTGAGAACATTAATATTTAATATCTATTAGGTATGTTAATTTAATTTTATACATAACTAAACACCTGAGTAGGTAAATGAAATAGGTGCTTGATGAGAATAAAATGTACCTAAGTGAAATGACGTTGGAAATGAATTGAAAATGCCTAGTTTATTTGTACAAATATGCACTATATGGCTTTCTAATTTCAAACTTATTTATTTCTTTTACAATTATTTCTTTTTCTCCTGTTTAAGTTTATTAATTTATGTTTTTTTTATTCCTACCCACTTTTTATCTTATTTCAATTTGATGTCAGTTACCTATGCCTAATTGATGTCCATTAGGTACCTACGTTATATTGTTAAGAACAAAAGTATTGTGTCATCAAGTATTATATTGAACCTTATAAATACATAAGTATAAAGATTTAATAAGCACTTACCGTAAGCCCAACTGCCAACTCCAAAATTTAACTCGTCGCTGCTGATATGTGAGGTATTTTCAAAACTTTCTAAATCTTTACTACTTTTAATAGGAACTTAAAAGTTACTGTAAACAGAACTTAGGGAGCTATCGAGAAACGGAGCTTCTTCTTAAAAACTTTCATTTTTCTTTTCACAAACGGATCCACCGTGTCACAGTTCAAAAGCGTCGAAATACCGTCAGTTATTATTTTAAAATTTTTCCCAGTTCTAAAACTTCCCCATAAATACACTGGCCGAAAATTGAAAATCCGTAGCGACAGCAAAAAAAGCCATTTGCCTTGTGGCCGAATAGAAAACTTTTCGCGGCAAAATTCGAAAATAGAACGGGTGTACGTCACACGGCAAAAATGGCGACACGCGGGGACGTTAAAGGAAACAGGACTGCTATTTTCACCGTTCCATGCTACGTATTATTTATTTCTATTGGAAAATTAGCCTTTAATGGCCGGATTGGTGCGTAACGGGCTATAAGACGGTATGCCCACGCGAACTCGCTCTCGGGCGACTGAACGCGCAATCCTTTTCGACGTCAAATATTCTGCTTAATAATTTAAGACTGCTCCGTGCATGATATAGGGCTCTCTATATGGCAGGTCTCTGGTGTCACTTAATGTGTACACTCGCATAAGGAATTGTATAGCGCTGATGCAACGCTCACAATAATTCATGTAATTGAACAATAAATAAAGATAAAGTTATAGCAACATTAAGCAAAGGAGTGTTTAAACAAATCTACACAACACACAACATAAACCATTTTGTTTTCAAATACACTCGATAGCTTTTTGATCTATTTATTTATTGTGTCTGATTCTTAGAGGAGGTCAGCCCAAAGCGGTTACCTTAACTTTCATTAAAAAACCTACCAGACTTTCTTTTAAAAGTTTAAAATCTGAAAATGTTCAACAACTTGCTTTATAAAAACTTTTTATGAAATTATTACCTATTATGAAATTATATTATGAATTCCCGATGGTGGTTTTATCAACTCTTCATAGTGTCCCAATATACGATTTATAGTAGCGTGTTTCAATAATTTTATTGTACACTTAGACTGGGCCGCCTACATCTTAGTCTCTGTTCTGTACCCATTATAGAAGAAATTTGTTCGGTCACACTCACATTCCCCACGTTTGATGTTCTTATCCTGTAGGTAACGATGTTTTTACATAGCTAACCTTATGAGTCTCCTACTCGTACCTTTGCGTTTGACTTTTATGGAGCTGAATTCTTAGAATTGATTTTTGTTTCTGTTTTAATCTGATCAGCAACAGTGTTTTGTTTTTCGGGCTCCTGATTCAGCACAATACGCATAAATAAATACAAGATACGAACCTTTTTAACTTATTTTGGCTTATGATCTGATAATTTATTTCTTTTAAGATTTACAATCAGTTACCTACATTTATTTTCAAACGACTTCAAAAAAGGAGGAGGTTCTCAATTCGACTGTTCTTTTTTCATGTTTGTTACCTCATAGCTTTACTAATACAAGGTATACTAATTAAACGAATTTTGATGATTCTTTCTATTTTTATTCTTTTTATTTAAAAGCTGGTGCTTCCCGTGTAGTTTTAAATATTTTTTTTTATTATATGAAGCAGCAGACGAGCATGCAGCCCACCTGGTGTTAAGTGGTCGCTGCCGCCCATGGACATCTACATCCAACCTCACGCAGGCTCGTGTCCTGCCTGAGGTGGCATGTAGTTAAGCTGCTACCCCGGAGGCTGATGGTCGTCTCTTGTAAGTGTAGCCGGCAACTGCACCTTTTCACCGAAACACAACTGAATTGCTTCATTTGCTTCATGGCAGACATGGGTGCAGCGCAGCGGTGGTACTTCCTCGGTCGAACCATACAAGTTCTGCCACCTACAAATTTATTCTTTCTTTTATTTTTCTTTCGTAATTCGGTGTCTGATTTGCTAAGTAATCTTGCCTGGTCGGAAGCATTTCTGCTTGATAAGGTGGACCACGATTCCATAGAATAAATAATCTTATATAACCTTGCCTTGAATGAAATCAATATAAAAAGCGTTCTGTATTATTCTAATAATCTATTTACGTCAAATATTCTGTCTTAGCTGCCTCTCGACGTATATTAATTTACAATTCATATGTTATCCCACGCGATATTACAAAGTGTGAAGTTGGCACATTTGCGGTGATCGACTGCTATTCTCATACATATTAATAAGGACTGACGCACTGGGTGGCTCTCAGTCAGACACTTCACTACTTCTAATATTCACTGAAGCTATCTAGGTAGGTATATGTGTTTTGATATATGTAAATTCTCTAGTGTGTATTTTATTTTGGTCACGTTCACTACGATCAGTTTTATTCAGCAACCGCCGAAGATCATTTATTCCAAGACTGTTGACTAGTTTATAATGTTGATAAATAATGTTACGGATTTGTTTTAAAAAGAAAACGGTGAAGCACGAACTATGCTAGAAAACTAAAATTTATTACCGATAACTTTATTGTACTTTATACCAAACATTTTTCGTAAACCTTTGATCCATCGCTTCCTAAAGAAAAAAATACACCCGATATTCTACTGCTGATAATTTTATTTTATCTTTTATTGAATACTTTATAATATTTTAAGGATATAATAGGTAAAAAATCAAAACAACAGTAAGAGTTTTTGCATGCCATTAGCTACATACTTTCACTAGTTACGACGTTAGTTACGTTACGCGTATTTACAGTCAGTATTCAATGAGATATACTTAGACGCAAAGTCATAAATCAATATAAAACCACGATTAACGCAAGCAGAACTAAGAACATAATGAGCTTAAGGTAATCAATTTACATTTGCGATTTGATTCACGAAAGCGCAATCAAAGCAAGACAAATCTAATAAAACGAACGTCGATCACAAATGTACGCGAGCAAAAAGCGGGCCCTGAAGCTGGGACCCCCTGATGTGCTTAATTACCACGAATAAAAGCAGTGGGATGTAACGTGTCAAACGTAGAAATTGACGACCATTTTGTAGACCTTACTAATGAATAGATAGTGCGCGATCCCTCAAACATTAATTACTAACAAGTTAATTTTTCGACAGTAGTTTTATTTCCATGAGACGCCCAACTTCTCTGACCACGATTCTCGATTTAGCTAAAGTAAAGAGGAAGTAGCACGGACAATATATGTTAATTTTACAATTTAAGGAGTTAGAATGGAAAAAAATCCAGGGGAATTTATAGCTGCAGGAGATTTGCGAAGTTACTCGTATACGAACGGAAGAAAAATGAGGGTTAGAAGTTTTAAAAGTTTAAAAAATTTCTAGAACAGGTCACTTCTGTTATACACAAGAAACACATGCTCGTATAAATCGGGCAAAAATACAAAATCATAAGACCTAGGTACATCTCATTCTATATATAAATAAATAACACTTCACTCTCAGCCCCACACTAGGATTGTGTCGCGGGTGCCATGGACACGTACAAAGACAAATACACAAACACCCAGGTAACAGAAATCTAAATTCATCATTTCAAGTTCTGCCCCGCCGGGGATCGAACCCGGGACCCTTCGAACGATGGACTGGCGTGGTAACCACTACACCACGCGGGTCGTCAAATATAAACGCTTTTGTGGAACCCGTAACCTCAAAATGGGAAATTCGATAAAGACTCGAATACGAATTGAATATTGTAGCAGAATTCGCGCTCCAGCGACTCAGGCAGGACTCAGATTTCTTTCTGTGCAAATTCAATTCAGCGTATGGGTGTGATAGGTTTTCTTTGTAGGATTTTAGGATTTACCTTCAACTTTATACGACATTTTTAGGACGATATTTGTCATGAGTTTGACATTATGAGTTGCTAGCGTGTAAGTCTTAAGCTGTGAAAACAAATTGACCAGCAACCAACACCGTGTTTAAGACTGATTTAATCTATCTGCAGTCACGTCAATCCCTAGTAAAATTTGGAATGCTTAGTCATACCTACATATTAAATTTTAATTTTAGATTAATTTTTAATTTTAGATCAAATTTTAATTCCAGATAAAATTTTAATTTAAGATTAATTACTTACATCTTTATATTTTTTTCTGAAAAGAGCATTTATTTATAAAGATTCTGGTTAAGAGTGATTTGATTGGAACCTAAATGTTGTAAGACTGAGGCGCCTCTTTAACTAAACATGTTGATAATTAATATCATCAGTTACTTCAGTTCGTTTTGAAAAGATCTCGAAACGGTTATTCGGCGCGGATATAATATATTCAATAGAATATAAACAAAAGTAAAACGCAAACGACCCTATGAAACGTAACAACACACCTACTCTTTCGCGAAATTCCTAACCTCGAATTTGCCAATTCGATAAAGACCCGGGTAGGCGTGTAGATACCGAATTGAATATTGTAGCAAAGTTTGCGTTTCAGTTGCTACGGACTCGGATTTCTTCAAATTCAAATTAAGATTTATTTTTCCATGTGTATGTCAAAGTTTTTCTTTGCAATGTTTCTCTCTCAAAGTCAACGGTTACGCGTAATTATTGGAATCCAAGCGTATTTATTCTGTTCTTTTGAAATTCGGAAAGCGGACAACAATTTGTCTTGTTCTCATATTGACTTTCACTCTTATAATATAGTTAACAAACTCATGCAACCTGCTGCGATCTGTTTTGCAAACATTTAAGAATTCGCTTCCTAAATCAATTGTAACGTTAAATACTTTAAAGCTAAAGTTAACTGGCTGTAACTGTACAGTTTCTCTTCAATTGTTCTTTACTTCACTTAAATTTGTATTTGAAATGATGAAGCGATAGCCATCATGATTATAAGGTAAGGTCAACTTCTACGTAAATTCAATGATTCCTTGGACATCAACTCTGTATCACATAACAAAGTAAAACTCAAATGTTGCTAATGATATTTTCTATCGCTTAAACCAAAGCACGGCATAATGCACTAATGAAAGACCCGGGTCATTGAATCGAGGGCGGCATAAAACGTCCATTAGCAGCCAAATGCATTTATACCGACGACTAATTATAGGGGTGAGTGCAGGTTTGGGGCGATTTCGACGATTTTCCTTTGTACAGCACTGTATCAAATAGGTGTGACTTGTAAGGGGATGCAGTTGATATTAATGGTTGAGGGTAGGTATGGATGCGTCACGCGTTTGCGATACAAGCAAGCGTCACTTTCCCTAAAGCAACTCGCAGGGTTCTGTCTACTAAAGGCAGTACCTCCACTTCTCCAAGATAACGAGTCGGTAATTAGCAGTCCATGAACAACTACATCCAACCTATGAAAGTTCTCCACGAGGTCGAGTAATAAGTCATTTGCAATTATTTGCTTCACGCATATATTCTACTGATCTCATTTTCACAGGCGACATTGATCACTTACCACCAGCTGGCCCTTTTGAGAGACTTACTTACTGACGCAGTCAGATAAATGTCCCTTTTCGAAGCCTGCCCTACAAGCACAGAAAACGAGCTTCAAAACTTTACCTATAGGTGAGCCGCAATCGCCGCATGCCGCAATCGCAAGTCGGACCGGTTAGCCGCATATTTCCTT
Organism: Noctuana haematospila; assembly: GCA_018231265.1. Taxonomy (NCBI): domain Eukaryota; kingdom Metazoa; phylum Arthropoda; class Insecta; order Lepidoptera; family Hesperiidae; genus Noctuana; species Noctuana haematospila. The sequence continues at coordinate 13,531 of DWQL01000141.1, read as the reverse complement.
ACAAAAGTACCAAAGGGGACTGCAGTTAATATTAATGGTTTACGTGAAGGGAAAACGCAGATGACGATGTAACGCGAGGCGCAATTGAATACATTTGTAGCATTGTTATTATCGCATTATCATTGTTTTGTTTCTGTTGATTTTTTTTCTGGTAATAGATATTAGGTGATACAACTTCGTGTTATCGTAGTGGTACTACCGCCATTCCCGTTTCTACTATTCAACAACTAAGCACATGCAATATTTCGAATAAAACAGTAGATACTGGTGAATGTATGAGTAATAGTGTTAGAAACAGCTAGGAGCTTTGAAAATCAAGCTTTCATTTCAATGGGCCTAAATTTGAATAAAGAGTCTTAAACCTTCGTTCAAAAACTTGAATCACTGAATAGTATGCATTAATTTGAATCTGCTTGACCGATTTTTGGTGGCGCATCGCCTTTTTGCGTTTTAAAAGTAGCTAATGGTCTGCTGAAATTCTGATTTTCATATACTTGACTTTTGCTGTCATCTTACAAATCGCATCGATTTGAAAAGTTTTCCATTCACAAGAGACAAAACAGAAATAGCGTGGTCGCAACGATAAAAAAGCACTGTTTTTTGTATCCACTTTCAATTACCATTTCCTAGATCTAACAGAAATGTATGTACATCTATACCTGAGTAGGTACTTCCCCTTTTGGGTAACCTCATATTTCAGTCTTCTCGAATTAAAAACTCTATTATGTACTGATAGCTTTCGTCCTGTTTAAGACTTAATGAAAATGCTTAGAGCTTTAACTATTTAACCCCTTAGCTGGTAGCGCTATTTATATTTTGGCTTTTGCATAAAATTAATAACAAAATTACTTACATCTGAGGTAACATTAACAAAATAGGTTGGCATTGAACCGTTGTACCAAGTTAGCGGAGATCTAATTAAATAACTTTCTCGAAGTTCACGGTATAATGACGTCACACGTCACATGTATGATTAATGTTTGTGATGAATTATATTTGTTTCAGTACGTTAACGTATTCGACTGAATAACTTTATTTATAGTTTAGTTGTTCAGTTTGTTTATGGGAAATTCTAAGGTATACCATGGCTTGTTTTGTTTCTCTGCGGCTCTTAAAATATGATATGGAACGATGACTTTATTAACATTAGATTGGCATGGCAAGAATTTGGATTAAAAATTATCTTTATAATCCAAAATTATTTTCGATATTTATGATGTCCACAGTCAGCGATTGATATAGCTGACCCAAACACTAACAGTAGAATCTACTAACTTTTCTTGCAAAGAAGTTTTGGAATGTCTAGTTTAGTTCTCACTGATTCATACTTGACTTTTTATCCTTTTACCATCTTTGGTTTACCAAGATTGGTTAGTTCAAGTCAAAGTTATTTAGTAATTGGATTCCGCTATTTCTATATATTTTGAACTTAAACACTCCCGTAGACATAAAGCGTAAGTATAAACCCATCAGTGTTTAGACTTACTATTTACCTCAGCATAGACTACCCCTATCGGTGCCATTTCTTCGGAATCCAGCAGTTTCCCGTTATCTTCTTTAGTTTATCAATCGAAGCCAAAGACAACCTGATACACTTTTGCTGAGATTTGGACACCAATTGGCGACCTGTCATCCCCACTGTAAATCACAATATGACCGATGTAGATTGACTGCAGCTAATCATTCTATTCAACGACTTTCGTTCATTAAGTCTCATTCAACGTTCGTTTGTCTAAATTACAAATTATACTAAAATTGCACTGACAATGAAAGTAATTAAAGATGAAATTAGAACATCACGTGTTATATAACATTAGTAATACGAGAACTGCACAGTTTCTTAAGTTAGCTTTTAAGAGCAATTACAAAGGTGCTTAAGATGAAACGTGCCTGGAAAGATTGTCTACATATGGTAGAAGGTATCTTGTCCTATTATAAGCGAGACACTACTAACGCGATAATTTTTATATTTTTTTTTATTTAATAAAGATTTTTTGATAAGGTTTCACAAAGAGTGGACTTAATGCCTGTTGGCATTGTCTTTTTTTTAATATGCAGCAAACGTTGGTCAACACATTGACACCCGCGTTAAAGTTTAAACAGGACAGATCTCCTATCTGCTCTCGCAGTTAAATGCATTGCTACTCATTAACCAATAATCACAAGATGCCTTTTAAAATACCTCCATTACCCTTCGTTATCTTTCTGGGATTATTAGAATATCTGTGCATCTATACCGCGGTTTGTTTATTCTCTCCCTTAAGATGCTTTTTCACAATGGCGATATCTATCGTCCATTCTTAAGAGATAATATCGATGATCGCTTATCGTCAACAGTAAAACCAATCCGTTTAATTAGAACAGCCTCAGATCAGATCACGTATAGTCGTTGCAACTATATCGTAACCATATATATTCATGACATGGTTACAGTATCTATGAGAGAAATTATGTTTTTTAATAATTCAAGGATTAAATTGAATTTAGAAATTTGAATTGAAGCAGATTTACGATCTATTTAACTTTTTTAAGTAACTATTTACTTATGTTTTTGAATTAATTGTGTTCTTATTCTAGTAAAGAGATATAGGTAAACTTAAATCACCATTAAAATTTATACTCCACTGGGAATAGAACCCGTTACCTGAATAGCAAAGAACACAGTATCGGATCCGCTAAATGTCGATCGACGCCATTCAAGAAAAAAAAATTGTTTTTAATATCTCCAAGAATCAGAGGATTTTCGCTTCTCCCCACTCAGCCTCCAAATTACGAGAAAATGCAACAAAGGTAAAACTGCATTCTAAATGCGAGCTTCCACGCTTTTATATGCGTTTCTCAAAAATAATATTCTCTATTGTAAGCTTAATGCTTAAAGCTTTACCTAAATTGCTGCACGATTTTGGGCTTTTTGTTGAGTAATGAGCTGAAGTTTTTGGAGGAACTGTATCATCTCTCATATCTTCACATTTTTCCTTTGTTTGTTTGAAGGTTTTTTGCTAACCGTTCGGAAATAACTTGACAAAGAAAGATGAATCATCATTATCATCGTTTTACTTATCATCATTCAACAAGTCATCATTTATGTATTTATAATGTCTGCAACGCTTTTTATGGTCCACTGCCAGCCACGGACTCTCCCCACAACCGGTAAAGAGGACTGGAGCATACTCCACCACGATGCTGCTCGTGATATATCTTTATTTTTTTATATGCTAGTTATACTTGTGCTAATAAAAATGTTGTCTTACTTATTGCAAAGGACCTGTTGCCCCCTCCGAAGTAAGGAGGCCTTAGATAAATCCATCATGCTTTTACTATACATACCTAAATTGACCCTAGGCCAAACACTTATATGAGCTAACACCATAAGTCTATCCAGCTCATAAAGCCAATTCGTACAGTTTCTCTTATGATAATGTTTGGAAACCTTTGCAAAATGTCGCCCTACCATATGTTGTTCGAAATGTCGCGACATTCAAGACTGAATGAGGTCCCTTCTACCTTGTTACCTTCATAAAGCACTTCTGTAATAGTTTGGAAATATTATTCTTTAACCTTGATTTGGTGTGTTTGAAAGAAACGCATGAACTTTTGGTAGTAGTTATAAAGAAGTAGAAATAGCGCATCAGAGTGACATTATACTGCACTGTCATGATGAAGACTAGACTTAATAAGAAGAGTGTTTTAAAATGACTAATAATATTAATATGGATACGAAAAGAGAATTCCTAACACTTTTGACTCACTGTTTCATATTCACAAATGTTTCATCAGCACTCAGTCTAAATTAGTAGATTAAATTCCACCATTCTTTAAAATTTAGATAGGAAATAAGACTAGATTATTTGTGAATCTTAGGATAGCGACTAAAGAAGTTTTTTTAAGTAATGTTATTCAAAATACCGTCACAGACTTCTCTGAAGATTTTTTGTACATGGCAACATGTTCCCGAAATATGTCAGACACGGGTAATTGCGTTACAGCAGATTGTAATTCAATTTTGGTCCACAAGCCGCGTCTCGTTGTCACCGCGTTTCATGAACTCGTATCGACCGGGAATGTAGTACTAGCCGTATGAAATTGAGTTAATATAATCTAAAGTTTTTGGTTTTCAATATGAGGATAAGTGCATCTCAGGACTACGTTAGCCTTCACCGTAAAACCTATTAACATTTAATTGCCTTCAACCCTTTTTATGTCCCACTGCTGGGCACGGGTCTCTCCTAACAACCGGGGAAGGCCTGGAGCATACTCCACCTCGCAGCTCCAATGCAGATTGGTGGATCAACATTGATTAACAATAAAAAAAACTGATGGCGTTAACCACAGTTAATTTTCAATAATTTATCGAAACCGGCCGATTTGAATCCACGCCGATAAATCATAGATGTACAGTAGCCAGCACCACTTGACCTGTCGTCTCTTGCTAGCTGCCTACAAAGCACATCATAGAAAGGTGAATTAATGTAGTGCTAGGGATCTAGACTACTTGGACGAGTATATTTCCGTCTCTTCATTGGTTGGAGAGATGAAATAGGTGGTTGGTGTAAGTGATAGTATGTAACCTAAGTTTATTCTGTTTCATTAAAGTTTAGTTTAGTTTATTTTTTAACTGAAGTGAATTTTATTTTATCATACGAATACAAATGTTATTGTTAGCGCGTTCAAACAAACAAACAAACAAACGGTTCAGCTTTATATTATTAGTATAGATTTGTAACGATAAGAGAGTTTTTTAGAGAGTTATCGGCTCTGTAGTTTTCACGCTGACCAAGTGCGGTTTTGTGGACATAATATTAGTATAGATAAGTATACTTTTATTACCCGCTTCCGTTTATTCTTTTGGACATCAAAAGCAAAGGTAAGCAGCGCAAGGTGGAAGCGTAGTTGATTGCGGATAAGCCGGCTTAAGTTCTAATTAGTCATGCGAACTACTGGAGTTGTCTATTTTGGTGAAGTTCGGAAATTCGCACGTTCTAATTTTAAGCTTGCTGTGTCACATTTTGTTGCAGTTTACGATCTAACCTCTTCGTCTTGTAGCTTACGACGGGATACGACATACCTAATTGATTTGTAGTAACTAGTAACAAATCGAAGGACTTTCCTAGTTGATAGATCTATGTTGTCTTTTCTCCGAAGATTAAGTTTTATACCGTTTCTAAGGATTCCTAGCATGAATCTAGCATATATATATATATAACAGTGCATCTAATGTCTTTTACATCTGCTTTCACAATTAGACCAGTGAACCACCACCACCCCACCGCACCAGCTCTGTAAGCAACCTTTGAATTCTGAAAACAACGTTGTGATACTTTATGAGTAGCAACGTAAATCTTAACGAGGGCCCTCCGTGCTTCGGAGGGCACGTTACAGTCGTTTAAACCTGCTCGGAGGCCTTTTGGGCGGTTTGACAACATTCGATACCAGTGTGTATATAAATATGTATAGCATGATCGGATGGTAGGTGGTTAGAGTTTACAGAGTTCGCCCGAGGAGGTACCACTGCTGCCCTCATAACCCACCGTGAAGCATGTCTTATAGCAAGTACTTGTGTTTCGGTTGGGGAGGGTTTGCTGCTGGAAACACTATATTTGAAGCGACCATCTTAGTCCTCGTGAGTAGCAATGCATCCACAGATAAAACTTCTCTCCTATTTGAGGTTGGCCGTGAATGGCCATGGGTTGCAGTGACTACTTATCATCAGGTGGCCTGCATGCTCGATTGCTACTCATAAACGATAAAAAACATTAGTAATTTGTGTCATAGATACTTTTATAATCATAGTTAAATCTTTATATCAAACATAGACATATTAAATAAATGGACGGAATGTTAGTAAAATACAAGCGATGCTACGTAATAAGTTAAGGCTTGTAACGTTATAAATTATCCAAAATCAGCAAGATCTATCAAACTATGTTTATTGATTTGAACTAAATCTGCCAGGCTATTTCTACTTAGTAATCGTTTTTTTTTATTTAATCGATTGTAAGCAGTTCGCGGTGGAGTGGTAGTGACGCGCATGCCTAGCTGTCACTTGTGCTCACTATCAGGCTTATGCTATACTGCATCATTTGTTGATAACTTGTAATTTATACATTTAATTTTAAAGGAATGCCGAGAGTTTTTTTCCGCCGGCTTTTTTCACCCGGCCTACTTTAGCCAAAGGGGCGCCTAGAGCCGATGTATCGTATTATTTGACGTTCATCCAGTGTATACGTGTACCTTATGATGAATAAAAAATTTTGAATTTGAATTTGTAGTTGAAAACATTTTCTTGAAATCCGTATGTAATCTCGGTACAATATTCATGCTAAAGAGTTTACCCATACCTACCCTTAGAAATTAAGTTTAAAAAAATAAAATTGCTTATATAATGCACATCGATACTCTTAGGTATCAGTTACTGTACAATATTGCGGCCAATTATAGCATCGACTGCGGAAAGTTTTAGTTCAGAACCAAACAGGTAATTTGGCCAATTATAGACTGTAAATATATCAAAAGGTTAAGGTCAGCAAAAATAGTAAAAATGTATTCAGCAGCCATGTGGCTGTACTTAACAAAATTATTATAAATTTTTTATAAAAGTGGGCACGGCTATATTATGAGCAACGCTGAGCAAAGCAGAATGCTCTACTGCCGAATAATTTTATGTATCTAATTGTGTGTTTAAAGTTAATATAATCAAGTTTTTTAGGGCAAATTCGCGGATAATAGCTACTTTAATCAATGGTTTGGTTATATTAAATTTGTGAAGTGTTCCAACGATGCGATATGTTCGGCTGATTTCCCACTTGTCTTCGGAGAGTTTCGAAACCGGGTTATTGCTTTTGGCATTTGGAAGCTCCGTACGCTTACAACTAGGTTAGTCGTGGCCAAGAGTACAAACCTACTCGTTCCTACATACTGTACTATTTAGGAATTCAACAACTTTATAGTTATGTTTTTAAATGAGGAAGAAATAGGAGAAGTATTAAATGGATCATCACGATTGAAATGTTTGGTTAAAATTCTTCGCTTGGTTTCATGATTGCCTGTCCGGAGAGTCCTACACTTATTTGGTCTCGCGTGTGATTAATTTATGCATTAGGTTACGAACATTACGATTTGTTGTAAATAAAATATTGACAGTTATAGTCCGTTCCTTCATAATATCGTTTATTTAAAGCGATGAATCATTTTAACATCTTCTCTATGACGGATCCCTAATTGTAATATGGCATGGATTAAAGCTAAGTCTAGTCTAGTGTTGGTTGCAAATGTTGCAATGATGTTCGCGGCGCGGCGGGACGCGCGGCGCGGACGAAATTGCCGCAAATAGCTGAAAACGCATGCGGAAATCCCATTTCGATCGTTTTAGAAATAGCGCTGTCCGTCCACGTGCCTTGTCGCCGATCGACGGCCGATTTTATGACTCCATTGCACAGCTCTTTTAATATTACTGAGTAGTTTTTAATATTACTGAAGGTGTTGTTGATCGTTATTTAATTTTGGTAATTAAATAACAGAAGCAATCGACAGTAGTGCCAGGTCAACACATCTAATAATGTTAGATTATTATCTTTTTAATGTCTTAATGTTCAATATAAACTGTTATGGCGTAAATAATGGTGTTTTTTAAGTGATATCCATCTATGATATCTTATGAATTTCTTCGTTTAATGAATTAAAAAAATATATCATATATTTTTATTTATTTTATATCTTTTGTTTTTATTTCAGGTAAGTGAAACACAAGACACGGTTTTCCCGAATTCTAGTAAGGTAACATTGACGTTGTTATAAGAAGCGACAATTGACGGTGACGTCATTAGCAAGAGATTGGTAATGACGTCACAGTGTTGTAAAGTTTCGTTACGCAAACTCAGTTAACTTGTTGAACTGGAAATAAGTTAGTATTAAGTAATGTTGCTATAAATTAACTTCTTTACATAATATAATTATCTTCATTTAATAGTCAAATATTTATAATAAATAACAAAAGCTTAGCTTAGCGAGTATTTTTAGGGAACTTTTCAATTAAGTACGTATTTAAATAGGTATAGGATATGCAGGCAGATCTTTTAATTACATCTCTTTATTAACTATTATAAGCATCTTAATTGGTCCCCATTGCTGGGTACATGCTTCCATTTAGATATGTTCAAAACTTCGGTTATGGCGTACCGTAGTAAAACTTTGTAAACTAAATGTTGATTACGAAAATATAAACAATACTTAAAAAAATCACGCAGAGAAGATTTAATGCCCGACATTGTGTCCAAAATAACATTAAGAGTCACAGCCAATTCTTTATTTAGCTCAAATCGCTTCCTCAAACAAATAACCCTATAGTATAACAAGTCACTAAAAATTACACAGGCAACAATAAAGTAAAGAGTATTATAAAAGTTTAAATCATTAAGCAAAAACCATGGCGATGAGCTACGTACCTGCTTACTTATATAGAGATTTATGTAGAGTGATTAGAACTAAGGTACTACACGTTACGAATACTGTTTGATACATTTTCTAGTCTTGTCTGAAATGAATTAGGTACATCGATTACTGCAATATTTTGCTACTAACTAAGTGGTTCGTAGCCTCACTTAGCAACTGATGTCTATTCTTAGTGTTATATAACGGTAACAGAACACAATTCTACTATCAATTAGTGTTGGTTGTTTTTTGACAGGCAAGATATTTTTAACTTGACACGGGCGAAATTGCGTGCGGCGTCCAAGTAATCCATTACTGGCGCGGCGGCCCCACTAAAAAACTAATTTGATTGTTTGTTTGGCACGCCCGCGCACTCCAGCGTCCGTGTATAGCGTCTGTGTATATTTAGCGACCCGTGCGTGTCCCCGTACATACTGGTAACCGTCTCGTAACAGTTAACTGAATCGATTGTATGGAGGCATTTTAAGAGCTTAATTTCTGACAAGAAACTGATTTAAAAAAAGAGTTCGTTGACATCAAAAACCTGTCAGACTAATGAAACGTAATGCCAATCACATGCTTCCTGCACTGTTACCATACAAACTTCGTCCTATCACTTGATTCTCGTGGTTTGGTTTAAATACGTGTAGGTATGTATATTTGATTACTTTCGAAAATTGCAGCGCACAACCCTTTTTATTCTATCGCATAATTTATTATCACCACAACAAAGCTACACGGTTTCCAATGCAAAACTCAAACTGAAAATAAATAAAGCAGTAACACTGGCCGCTATTATATACAGCTATGTGAGAGGAGAGAACCTTTATTCGTCTCGTTGACTGCACGAAGTCCAAAATCATTGACTGCCTTCGAATACCACGACGACCTTTATGAGGCTCTCAATGCAAAGATCATTACAAATTGTCTTGGCATTCTGTCGATCCTTATTATCTCCGTCGGTCCGGTGAGGGAGTTTAAATCATTTCTGCCCGTGATTCATAATTATAGTCCAATATGTATTATGTTAAACATTTTATTAATCCATGTTTTCAAGACAATTTTAATTTTATCGTTACAATTTTTGTCTTATAAATATTTAACAAATCTTTTTAAAAGTAGAATAAAACAGCGTATAATTTTGTAATTAAGGTCTAAAATTAAGCGTTGTGAAATGAGGAAAATATTGTAACGCTACAATGCGAAGACCGTCGATCTGTTATGTCGAAATAGAACTGCGTGAAATAAGAATTTCTAATTATAAACTTATTAACCTATAAGACGATCATATTTATTTTTAAAACAAATACTACCGTTTAAACATACACAACAAACTTAAACTAACAATGAGCTTAAAAGAATTGAACTACATTCATGCTTTAAAAAGGATTTACGTACAGCTTATTGTCACGTGGCACTCATTTCACAAGGCTGCTCGTTTTCAGCGCAACCCAATTCTTCGAGTAGTTTCACATAATGGTCATATTAAAGTTTATCCAAAGTAGTACTATCAGGTATCTAATACCGTGCCGTACTACCCGCGCCCACGCCGCCGCTGTCTCCCACGCCCGTCATTACTACGAAATCTCCGGTTTTCTGATATTGTTTATCCTATATAAAAATGTAAACAGTATTATATATATATTGACGAACTTTAAAATGTTTTAGATTTTAAGTAACTTCAAATATAAATCAAGATATAAATGGATATTGTAAATCTTTAGACTCCTCGACTCTGGAATTTCTCGAATTTACAATACAAACTTGATTACAACATGAAATGCTAATTTCTTAATAAATTAATAAATTAAGAGGTAGGTAGCTTTTCACCTTAACATCAATTAATAATTATATTTGCAAAACTTCTTTGCGTATGAATATTCTGGTAAAAGAAAAATATAAATAAAATATTGACTGATTGTAGGTATCCGCCACTGGCTATCCAACCAGTTATTTGAGACTGTTTTGAATTAAATCATGCTCAACTAAACAAAAAGGGGACCAAAATAGCTCCTTGTATAACCAAGTCCGAGAATAGCCCGCCAGTGGGAAAGTATCGAACGAGCTATATTTAGCGGCAGTGCGGCAATCCGGCTCGTTTCAGCCTTTGTTAGGCAGAAATAGCCGCGTTGGCCAACTCGCTGCTGATGGATGGCGGTGCAGGCGGATGGGGAACAGGTCGTACCGATCTGTTTTTATAGTCGCCGGTTACAAGTACATTAAAATTATAATTATAAAATGAATAATTATCAAAAATATTTAGTAAACTTCCTGATAAACCATTTATGTCTTATCTACGTGCAACATTATAGGTACCCAGTTGTGACAATACTTGCAAGTTAAGCTACAATTGTCGACTGCGAAGTGTGATGTTATTAATTTTGTTTGAGTCAGAACCGAAACAAATTTGTCAATACCAATCAAGTTTCAGGTATATCATACCTTCACAAGTTTTCAGTATTAGGCTTAAACATAGGATCCTATTAAATCAATCTAATATTATTGTAACGGCGCCCTTAATAAAAGTTTAAAAAACGCTGAGGAATAGTTTTTTGTTAGAAACAAAAAATTTACCGAAACAAGTGTCAGCATTATAAAGATGGTCCAGAATTAGGTTCGCGGCTAAAAATATCTCGGCAAGGAATGCGCGCATCTGTTTATAGAGTAGACGCAAAGCGGGGGACTTGCCGCGGCTACTCCATACGACGCGGCGGCAGCAGCGAACAGGTTGTTACGACCGACAGGTTCTCACTCACCCCACGCTTGAAGGGGTGCACTTGTTATTCCGCGAGGGTGCCGTAGGGCCATGGAATGTCGAAAGTTTTTTTACAATTTGACACTGTAACTGTACGCACCTATCGCTTCGCTCATTAACACAACGCCATAAGTTGACTGGTAAACAATGGCTTTCTGGCATTAGGTCCACTTATTGTATTCCTTTTTAAGGTTTTACAATAAAGTTTAAATAAATTAATAATTAAAATGGATACCAAATAGATACTTAACTTTTATTACTTAAAGCGATGTGGCATGTTTTAATGTATATATTAGTTTTAATCGCAACAGTTTCTTAGTTACCCAATTAGTTAGATCTCAGTAAAGTAGGTACACAATCCTTCGGTGCAAAACAAATGACAGTTGAAGGTTCTTCAATGATATAAAATGGTCGCGTGGGAGAACGGCATTTATATAGAAACTCGACTGTTCTATAAATAGAAGAGCTAAGTACATCGAGCTACTTGACAATGCATAGAATTAGCTATTCAGCAATTACAGCTTTGCAATTGCGGGCGTGAATGCGCGCGCCGCTCCGATATTGTGATAACAAGTGTTGCTCAAATTGTTGCGTCAACTCACATCAGAAACATGAATTGATGTGAAATGTCTTGTTTTTTGTCGAAACTTTATGGGATTTTCGTCAGTGTGTACCTACTCGTAGGAGTAACATTAACTTGCTGACTACTGTTACGGCACATGGCCTTCATGCTCGTCTGTTACTCATTTACAATATAAAAAAATACTCTTAAATATTTCACTATAGATTGTGATACCAAAAGATTTTATTGTTACTGTACTTTAAATATTATCTTAAATCTACGCTATGATCAATAACGACATTTGATACTTGGACATACCTACTCTTTGCTTGTACTTATGTTCTAAAATTAGTAACATGTTGTAAGTTTAACGAGCGAACAATCTCAATAGATAATAAAATAAAAAATGTTTATCGGAGACAAAGAGCGTGTGCACGTGACTCAATGCTGCCGGAATCCTTGCAAGCGGTCTCGGTTTAGTCTTTGTATGGAAAACTAATTATAGCCACCCTATTTATAGCCATGATTCACTCCTGCGCAGCGCTCCAAACTAGAATTGTCATGAATTATTACATACATCTGATATCTGGCCTATTTCCACTCCTGGAAAGGATTGTGCTTTGTTGCCACCTCTCAACAAAGTTACAAGCGTTTTGTTCACCATAAAATATGTCAACAGTATTTTAAACGATGACTGCAAGAAGTTCTCGTTTAGAAGAAATTCTAAGTAGCTTCTCGTTCAGCAAAGAAACAAATAGCTGAAGGTTAGGAACATCGGTAGGATTAGCGAACGAATTTTCGAATTTCGAAATTCGAACGTCAAAGAATTTTCAAAGAAATTTACAAGACAGTAAAATGAAGCGTGTCTGAAGTCGAAGACCCCTTTAAAAAAACCCATTCGTCATAGCGCCGATGTTTCAAAGGTTCCAAATTAATAACATTGAATCTGTTAGTTCCGTTTGTAATGTTCTTTGACCTTATGAAGTGTTTACCGAAGGGAAAAAATATAAAGTAGGTACATTCGTTAGGAGTTCCGTATAATTAATTTGCATTGTTATTTTGTCTTATTTCTATCTTATATCATAAAAATATCATTAAAATATGACATACATCGCCACTGCAGGGAAAGGTTCATTTACTGATCAAGGATCATACTCATAGCTAGTAGTATCGTATAGTTGATTGGTCACAATATATGGTAATTACCATCTCACTAACCTACAGGCAATAATTGATAAGATGCAATTTGAATATTATTTTAGTTGAAGGTAGACTTCAAAACTAATTGAAAACACCACAAGATCTTGGCGTATGTTTATAAATTATACATAATTAAATTAATTATACATAAATAAATAAAAAATAAAATAAATAACAAAATAAAATTCAACTCATTATATACTTATAAATGTATTAAAATGTAAAACTAATTCAACGAAAGTGCAGCTCTGAATGTTGTACATTATAAAAGTGAATATATTAAGTAAAAAATAGATCGATCTCGTATTATGCCAAATCTCACTCATCTCAATAAATTGGTATTGAAGTGTTCTAAATTTATCTATTTACTAGCTGTGCCACGCGGTTTCACCCGCGTTAAGAAAGGTAGCGTAATACTTGATAGCCTATAACCTTCCTCGTGAATGTTGCTATCATATACAAAAAGAATTTTTCAAATTGGTCCAGTAGTTGCTGACAACGCGTTCAAACAAACCATTAAAACAATGATACAAACAAATTCTTTAGCTTTATATTATTATGTAGATAACACCTATTTACAGGTATAT
>DWQL01000140.1:0-19623 GCA_018231265.1 Noctuana haematospila | reverse complement strand
ATGAAAAATATGAAAATTGCAAGGTGGGGGTTTTTTGGGTCATGGAAAAGTAAATATATTGTTTTATTTAAAGGCACATTTTTTAGAAAGAAACGTCAAATTTTTGAAACAGATCTCTGATCAATAAAATTGGTAATTAATTTTATATGAAGTAAAAATAATGTATCCAAAACATATTTTTTACATTTCTTGTTGTTTATCATATTTAACCTGATACCTACCACATTTGTTGTTATTTATGTTACAAGTTATAGTCATATTAAAAAGTAAGCACATTTTACGCTTACAAACAAAATCAATGGAAACCAGAAGAACGGGTAAATCAATCATATACGGAATAAACAGCTATCTAAATATTAGATAATCGTTGTTTTGGCTGGTAAATCGAGTAACCAACGAATAACGTTACTCGCCGTGATGCGATGCGAACGACCTCCGTGATAATAACAAACACTCTCCAAGTATGTTCGAAGAAATACTTTCGGTTAAGCAGAATTGAGCGTTGGGCCAGGAGGAAAATGGTTTCAAGATATCCGAATATTCTGAATGTCACATGAAGTCACACAAAAATCAGAACGTGTTAGACCCACGCCGCGAGCCGCGATAGTGCGATATATTAAAAATATTACTTTATGTAGTGATAATGCGTTAATCTAAATAACGATTAATGATTAAAGATAAAACTCGCTTTAAATTCTTGATAATACACCTAATCAATCACGTGAATTATTTATATATTTTGAGATATGAATTCATATAATAATATGCCTACCAATTTTAAACTAATAAGATCACGTTTATTGTGCCGGAGGAAAGCCACAAGATGAGTGGATCCGATGTTGAGTAATTCATGGTTATCTCGTAGGTTTCATTCATAAGAATAATAATACAAAGTATACGTAATTGAGGAGTCATGATTTCAAAATTCCTTTGTCCCTGAAGGTCGATAACTGTCAGGGTCGCTGACGTGTATGATTCCGGCATCCAAGTCATTGGAGTTTATTTAATTTTATGCGCGTGACATTTAAACATATAAAATAATATAATATGTTGTTTTATTTGCTATAGATAGGTACGCATAACTATATTAATATATGTATTGACGTAGGTAGATAATTGTTAGGGAGATGAATATTTATTTAAGTATAGTAATTTATATAAGATAGGTAGGTACTGCCGATGACTTAGTCCTCACACTACTAAGACTTATCTTTATATCTTTAATTTTAATGGACTATACCTATTATACATTCAAATTATATTAAGGTAGGTACCTTCATTGATAAAAAATAATGAAACACATTTCATAGAAATATAACTATCGATAGATAGGTGGTAAATATCTTAGACACGGTCCTCTGATACCAAACTAGCAAAGCCTGTACCTACTATTAGCAGCATAGTAAGCAGATCACAAGTGATAAATTATCAGGATACACTAAGATTTCGTCTATAAGTATAAACTTTCAACAAACAAATATTGAAGCAAGAAAATGCAGACAGTTATACCGTAAGAATAAGTAGGCTTAATTCGTGATTATCTGCACGTAGCTATGCGCTAAAGCGTAAGTAAATAAAGAAATTTGACATCAAAATACCTATTCCACTATTCGCATACTTATCAGAAAAGCATTCGACAACAACAAGTATCATACACGAGCCAACTTTCTCTTTTCATTTAGAATATTATTACTCATTCATCAATTACTATAATAGAGGAAATTTATGAAGCAATTAACTAATAGAGCATAATGTAAGGTGTGGTCATTAACTGATAGAGTGAGTTTACAAGCATACTGTGATAAATCATTCACTTCAATTGTTGATTTTGTTATAGGTACCAACCGAAGAAATATGGTGCGTAACATATATTGAAGATATTTACACACAGGCATATTTAATGAGAAGCGTAAAATATGCCTTTGTGCAAACGTAAGGTTACCGTCAAATTTTCTACATAAAATAAACAACAGATGTACAAAATTGCTTTATGAATTACTATTCATAAACTAATGCTTAAAAAGATTATAACAAGGATACATACCTATGTAAAATAGCATAGACATCCCGACAAATTAGCCGGACGTGTATACTAGTATATTATTTTATATTTCTTTACGAAATCTTCTATAAGTAAAAACCTCAGGTTGTTCGTATGGAGTAGTCATCCACTCACACAACAAGTAAGAATTTAAGAATTTTCATATCATCTTAAGCCACTACTGCCAATTCGCATTAACGTTTGTGCAATATTAACGTCACCCGGCAAAACCTTTAACGTTATAGGTCCTCGAATTGTATCTTAAATCGTAACGGTTACGTTGATTATCTCATACAAATAAGGCTTTTGCATCAAAATTCAAATTGTTTTGGCTAAACACTGAGCTTTTATTTATTAAAATACTACCTTGTGCACATTATTACATTACATAAATAATAACCATGTGAAAATACGGACTACAACTACCTACGCAAACATTAATTCATTCTAAGAACTTTTGAAAGTCTTAAAGAAGTTATTGAAGTGATGTAGAATATAATATATCCTACTACGACTTCGTAGGCGAAACTAAATTAGGTTTTTAAATTATTATTTTGATATGAAAATTAAACATTACTATAAGAAGAAAACCCACAGGCAATAAGTAGAGCGCACTCTGGAGAGAAATTACTATTTTATTATTAGGCACAACAATGCATAGCTTATTGTAAATTCCATTTTACGAACGCGTAGCACCTCTACGAACAAGCTACACTGCAGTGCCGTCGTAACTTTACCGGAAGTTTTGGATATTATTCAATCGATAACCAAATTTATTAATTTTATAGGTACCTCCACATGAAGCCACAGTTTACAATATATTACGTTATTAATTTATTTATTGTTATTATCACTTTAACATTATCCAAAAATTTTATTTTGAAGAAACGGGAAAATATGAGTATATTAAGTAAAATCCTGTCTTTATAGTTTTAAGTAGCAAATCGACAAAAAGTTTAAATTAATAATTACAAGAGAATTACAAAAACAAATGACTCCGTAAATAGACATCGAGGAACATTTTCCTCGAAGAAGAATTATACATACGTAATTACGATTAGAACTAGTAGGTTACTTTACTAATAATAGCAAAATAATGATCATCAATATCACAACTTTCCTCGATTGAATCGTGATGCAAAAACTGTCGGATTTTCCTTTGGATTAATAGAAATTAGTTGTGTATGTAACACGTAGTTAATGACGCTTCGAATGGCTGTCGGTGTGTATTTACGACTTACGAGTATGTCGGCCAGCGCTAGCACAGTAATTTCGTGGAAGCGGTCAACGACGCGCCCGTGGCGCCAGGAGGTGGCGCCCGGCCGGGCATTCGCGACGCTCGATTTTTTTCTCCCACATCACGTCATGTATCGCAATATTCGCGATAGTGCATCGCAACTTTCATACATTATTTTATCGTTATTAATAAAACCGCATACTTGCATTTTAAACACACCACGTGCTCGTGTATGTTTAACATGCTATTATTTGTTGCATCGGGATGAGCTGACAGCTTATTAGCTACTTCAATATGATTTTTTCATTCTTCGTATGTTTTTTCTATGCAATTAAGTAACAATAACAATCTCATAATTTTTATAATCTACCCTTGAAGCCGGTGTGTTTTTGTGTTTCAGTAGCAGAGTTAGAGGTTTTATTTCATTCGGTTTGATGTCTGAAAAAAAAAACATTGAGAAGCTAATAGAACTACTTTCTACTGTCCACGGCATCATAATATGTTCTTAGGGTAATTATTTATTAGGTAGATTATTGTAACGACAACGACGACCATATTGTGTGGCCTCGATAAACACAACGTTTAGTACAACCATTGGCCCTAATCATACTATTATCGCCCCATGAAAGATAAGATAAGAAAGAATACAAGGATATATTTTATTCATTAGCCGTTTTGTTTTATTTTCGTTTCGCTCCTCGAAAATTTCATAATCTTATGGGCAAATAGTGTGAAGTTATGAATATTATAGAAAAAAAGTGTGAAAATATAATTTTATTGCAAAGAATTTAAAAAAACACTGTAACGGGGTAAATACGCAGCCGCTTCTATAAAAAATTAGTTATTAATTTGAGAGCCTTATGTATTAATGTATGTCAAGTCAACTAGTATAAAATAGAAAAAATCTAGCTTTCATTTAGCATTATGTTATTTTATAGCCGACTAACTTTACTAATAATATTATAATCAATTCCATTGTTTCTAGTTTTAATTAAGACATCCAATACAAGTTTCCAATATTGATTACATCGAAACAGGTCTAGAATAGAAATGCCGATGGGTTTTTACGTGTCTACAAGTTGTCCTGTAGGGAAGCCATGGTGTCAATATCGTGACAACTTACGCGGATATTCGATACTTTGTAAGAGGGTAATTATAAGATTAATGAAAGCGTATCGGAAGGCTTTTTGCGTGACTCAACTTTTCAATCGCATTTACTTACAGTAAATATTCTAAGACACGCATTCCGCAATGTAGAGTTGACGAGTAGGTATACTTTATATTTAAAAAAAAATTCTGTTCAAAAATTATATTTAACAATTGACTGCAGATAAATTCATTAAAACATTAGATTTTTTCCTCTGGCATTATCTACAATCTTTAGGCAAATTTGAAAATGGAAGTAATTATTTTTGTACCAGCGAGCGGGAACGTCGTGATCAGTAAACCTGAAGGAAATTTATATAAATGTATATGCCCTCGAATCGTATCGCTGTAAGTAATGTAAGCGGATGCTCGCTACATTGTATGAGGGCAATTAAATTAAAAGCTCATCCATCCACTGTGCTCATTAATTTCAAAGAAGACAAGTCGTCCTGCTTTGTTTTATTGTAACTTATGGTATAATTTAGAATACATTACATACTACACCTATACTACCTAGGTATCTTCCTAACCTACTCATTAGGTAGGTTAGGTACGTAGGTAGTTAATAATCTAGTTAAGGTCGATAGGATTTATACGCAAATAAAATGGAAAAAAATGATACTATTAAATAAAATACCTACAGTACCATAAGGAAAATACACATGGAACTAATTAAACTACCTATAATATGTAAGCATGCGCCATGGCATGTGAATCATGTGATTATTGACTATAAATTTTAATTAATTACGCCTATTAATGAAACAATAGGAGCCGAAGAAATTGCAACAACGCCGCGCCGTTGGCTTTCCGTGCGAAGGTTCGTTTTAATGTTTTAATGAAAACTGAAAATTATTATCGGCGTAATGTGCAATTTAATTTGCCTGTCGTAACGTTCTCCAAGTACGTCAATCTGCAGATTACTGTTTAAGAGGGTTCTAGACACGAGCGTAGAAAGTTGCGGCGCGACTGAATGGCGCCTTCGTATGTCCTGCACTCCGCATTCTCCTGTCCAAGCTTTAAAACACAACTAAAAAGCGCAAAATGTCTCCGTTCAGCTAAACAAAGTATATCGCGATAGGCTTTCAGTACAGCGCTTCTTAAACCACCGCTCGCTACGCATATGAGCGGACGTCGACGGCCCTAGTCTATTCACAGGTCCGCTTTGTATTGTTACGCGTAGCAAGAGTATCTAACCGTTCACCTATTTTCATACAAAATCCAGCTTAAGCGTAGGTATCTTATAGGCGGCTTATTGACAGCTCGTATCATCGTTAGAGTATATTGACGAACGAATCTGTCCTAAATATAGCTTAAAATGCTGTATAGTGCCATTATTACTAGTAGTACAATAAGTCAGACAGTGTCGATGCACCATTGGCTCGAAATAATAATATGTAATTATTACAAAATTGTAAAAATATAACTAATTATGTGCAAACTTTGGGAACCAATAACGCGGGATGATAATGTTTGTACCTATTTCATGGTAAAGACGGATTAATATGAGAATAATCTATGTAACAAAGAACACTCCTCCTTTTTTGAAGTCGGTTAAATAGTATAGTCTCTGTATAGTTTAAGAAGCGCTGCTTTATAAGATAGAGAAAATAGACAATTATCGCACACATCCAAGTGCACACGCCTGTCCGGGCTAAGAATAAAACTCTAATGAATAGTTTGTTGCTCCCAAACGCTGCCATCTCATAAAATGGACTAACGCGTCGAATATAAACTTTACCTAATACTTTAATTCATCAGATAGTTTTAATTATACCTACGATAGTAATGTAGTGTTATTTTCTATTGTAAACTGTAAGCATTAAATGAACATGCAAGTGGTACTTAAAGCCGACCCAATGGCCTATTAAATATTGATTTTAATTTAACTTATTCAAAACATTATAAATAATGTAACTAAATCTTTTGAATAATATAAGCTTATCACATTCACTACTTTTGAATAGGTAGTCTAATAAACAAACTTTTACTGTAAAAAGTTTATGTAATAAATAACAAATCATATGTCATGTATAAGCAATTAGCATGGACATGCGTCAGACTGTGTGACAAAAAATATAATCCCGATACGTATAGGTGTATACATATGAGTACATCCGTTCAGATCTCATGAAGTGTAAAAGCGATTAGTTGCATAATAATAAAAGTTATACAGGAAAACAAATACGTCAAATAGCATGTGCAAATGAAATCAACACCAAGTTTTTGCCGACAGAAGTAGTTGGTTAGAAATTCACTGTGTCAGATGTAGTTATCTATCGGAATTATACGACAGCTTTATTCCTCAGCTACTCCTTTTAAAAGTACGAGGACTATGTTTTCAATCCACAGAGTACAATCTCTTTGACTGAAGCCGAAGTGGGGAGCTTTGATTACAATCTTTGTTCAAGTCCCTAATACCAAGAATGTTTACGTCTTACTATGAAACCTACATCGACATACGTTATTTTATGTTTTAGGATTCTGCCATATTTAGAGATTATTACACTTAAAGGAACCTACTGTACTTAGGTACTTAAGAAAATCTTGTTCATTTAGGATCTTGTGTATAAAAATCCTTACGGCACTTACGGAAAATAAGATTCTATTTAGATAATATATTTTAAATTCTTGTCCTTTATGGTGAACATAAAGAATAGTTTTAACGCAGACGGTTATGCAAGAGAACATTATGCGTCAAAGATACATTACACTATTGTGGTAATAGCGCTAATCTTTCGCCACCTATAGTCTCAGAGGCATTACGAATACTAATCATGAAGAGAGGGAAAACGGCGTAGAGCTAGAGCGGCGAGAAGATTTCATGAAAGAGAAGCCTTAACCTACATTTCAAAATGATTACAAAGGAATGTCACGAAGTAGCAAAATATTGTTTGGATAATAGAGGTGTATAAACAATCGGCGGTGAGTGCGGTCGCGGCGCGTACGGGTCGATGAACGACCTAGCTCTGCGCGGGGCTGCTTCCTCCGCGGCACTCCGCCCGTCGCCCCCGATCCGTCTGTTACACTAGCGAATTACCAAGAAAATTATACATACACCCATTACTTTTTGGGTCACATAACATAACATGCCTTAAACACGTTTCTTAAATTGAACCCATTAATTTCTCAAATCTGTATGTTCAGTTTTAGCAAACACATTTCGGTATTTTAAAAAGAATCGCTTGTGGGGTAATTAAAGTGATTTATATTGTTCTGTTTCCATTTGCATGAATAACATTTGGTTTTTTTTTTAAATTGTTTTAACGGTGCCATTCCATATTTCATGCTTACGTGCTTGTTTTTCTTATTTGGTGAAAGAATTAAAATAATATGTAGGTGAGAAAATATGACATGTAAGTATTTTAAATGATTTTATTGAACGACCTCACTTACACTTTTGCTGACAGGTCGCAACCGGACGTATCAATATCTTTACGAGTATTAATAATTACATAGGTGCGAGCGGTTCACGGTACACATACCAGTTTCGGCGTTGCAAAACTCTCACTCGCGGATGTCGCATCTCGCGCATGCGACGCTTCATTACCAATAAATTGGCAGGTAGCAAAAAATATAATTTTCTCTGTTCGTCGACGTTTCTAATGTTCAAATCTGGGTCAGCGGAAATTTACGACGCGAACGATCGCTGAAAGCCTTTTACATCATTCCTCGGCAGTGGTCACCTGGCACTACCAGGATCCGTTTCGTCCGAAACGAACTCTAATTGGTGGGGTTTTTTTCGGATTATTTTCAAACTGCCAACTAAAATTATATTTACCAATTCGCGATCGGCTAAATGCAATGTCAGATTTGATTTCGTTTGATTTTAATTAGTAATTAAGACTAGTTGGGACTACTTCATGACACATTGGTAGAAGGTGAAAATTTGTTGAATGACAGACGCATTCGAGATTGTTAGATTGATATAAACAAAACAAAAAACACTGTGAATATAAGAGAAAGTGTCGGTAAGACAACGTAGTGAAACATTGCACTTAAAAATGATCAATAATGAAATCAGCGTAGGCGGCTCTACCGTCGCGCGGTGCAGTGATAATTGAAAGTGCCATCACTTGCAGGCACTCCACTGAGACTGTACCAGATAGAATGTGTGTCAAGACGTTTTCACGGTCTTGTCGTTCGTCTATACAAAATCGACCATGACACGGGTGCTTCACTCGTTGCGTGGGTGGATTCACGTACCATCTGTTCCAACTCAAATGTGAAGCAGGGAAACCGTACGATACTGGCGTTGTTTGACCAACCGTTTACTAGATCAAATAGAACGCGTCTGTTTAGAGGATGTCAGGGTCGATCCTGGTCGAGACGAGCATTGTATAATAATAGGAATAATTTGGTTATTGTTTTGTCCTCTTTATTCTACAATACAAGGTACCTCTATTTTCTTATAGCCATCACAACACTTAATAAAAAGTATGATAAATGAAGTACAAAGTAATTAAATGTTCGGCAGTTGAACGTGCGCCCATTATAGTCCAAAGTATGATTCGTGTTTCATAGGGCATGTTAAGTCATTGGTTCGGAACGACCGGATTGACTATCATCAGTACGTATCTTCTAATACCAATTTCTATACATATTGTACCAATTGAAAACATACTATAATAGTTTCAGCTGGACTCCTGGTCGGAACTATTAAGCACAGACCGAACACCGATCAATTTTATTGACTGACCGATAATCTTTAAGTATTCAATAGTAACCAGACAATAAATAGATTATGAGCGGTGGATGTTAGGGTTTTATGACGGTGAATTTTGCCTACAATTCTTTGTTCGGGTATTAGTAATTGTTTGTTGTAATGTTTGCTCATAGTAACCACGACTAAGGGAAACTTGGAGTAGGGCTATGAGCGTAAAACGTCTTTCCCAACTATGGTTTCATTTAGTACCTCGATAGGTACTAAACTTTAAAATTCCACTATAGATCATTAACAGACATTAACCAGATTTTAAAACTAAAGTGTGTAGTTAGTGTAATAGAACCTAGAAGTTTTTGCTGCAGTTGCCTTTTAAGCCTATGAAAATGCTTTCAGTGTGTTTAGTGAGCATTAAGGAATAATTAATTACATTGTAATGGGACTTGTTCGTTAGGACGGTGATTTATTTAAGAAACTTGCAGTAGTTGCGAATGAGCAGCCTCGTTTTCTACAAAAACAAACAATTTCGCACGTTACCGTTAAAATGCACCAGCCTGTGCCCTAATTCGTCCGAGTTATGGTGTGGTCGCGCTATCGGTGGTACCTGAGGCACGCACGATACATTACGCACTCCTCAAATGCAAGGGAAATGCTCTATGACCATTCTGTAAACGGCACAACGTGGTCATTTCAGTTTCGTCACATCTGGACACTTTCTAAAGAAACTGCGGCGAGTAATAACTGCAAGACGAAGCCAGCCAGCCTTCCACTAGAAACATGCGATAATAAGGTATAATTGCACACCACCTCTGTGACTATATTTAGAAGCACTCTGGAACTAGCTGCGCATGCGACTCGTTCAATTACGTAAAGCGGTTGAGCCATTTCTAATCTAAAAATAATCGCAGGCTTTGCAGCCATCGGCGCCACTAGGATCTCACGTGAAAGTAAAGACAATTATTTTTAATCAAATTAATGAGTCAATTAATTACGTTAATTAATATGTACCATTCAGTGTTCGTTAGGTCATTTTTGATAGCTACATAAAATACAGTTTACGTTTGTGGCTATTTCAGAGATATGATTTGACAAATAATACTATCGAACCCAGTAAGTACTTTGTAGATACGTAAAATTCAGAAATAAACGCAAAACATAATATTATATTCTTTTAGGAGCTACGATACCACAGACAGACACGGATACACACGTCAAACTTATAACACCCTTTTTTGTGTCGGAGTTTAAAAACAAACCAATCATGGGGATGACAACACAGCTTAATTTTAGAAGCATTTTAGAATTGATATAGGTATTTAAATTAACCTAACCTAACCTAACCTAACATTACAAAGCTTTTAAGGGATTCAGTATTTAATTGGTCTCTATTTTAGAGTAATTCTATAAGTGTACATACATACTATTTTTCAAATGACAAGAAATTCCGCATACAGCAAAATGCACTCTTAGTCCGCACCTTAGAATGAATGATTACGCGTATTTTTGCGTGAAATATCACAAGTGATAAGTCATACAGCAGCAAGTCTGTGGAACCGCCCCGTCGCCAAGCAAATGATAGCTTCCCTTTTCTAACGGTTAGCGCAGGAAAAATTCACATCGTAGACGCGATTATCGCCTGGCGCCACCGATACAGATTATCTGAACGATTCCATTTCAAATTTTATTAATAAGGAAAAGCATTTTAGACAAAATAAAAAATAAGAACTATGTTCCTACAGTGTTTAAAAATATTTCGAGGTACAGTAGGGTACCAATATATTTAAACAAATTAACGCCCTAAGCCCTCAGAATATCAGGATCTACTAAAGCCTCTTCTCTTCTCTTCTCATCGTATTGAAGGGGATATGTGCTTTAGGAAGATATGGTCATGAATACGCGGATATGTAAGTCGCGTCGCGACCAAGATAAAAGTTCGTAGCCGCGTCGCAAAAGTTGAGATGCAATATATTATGTCTAGTTCGATACGTGTTCAAAGAGGCATAAAGAGCAACGCTCGCGCGCCCGCGACACATCGTCTGCAATGACCTTAATTGCACCAGCAATCTGGGGTACTGCTCTCTCTTAAATCAAACTCGAGGGCCCTAGAACCCTACTTATCCGCGCAGAGACGTGTAGATCATCCGCCCTAGCACGTGAATGACTAGCGTGCCTTATGCAACCGGAGCCAATGACCGTTCGGCTTGTTCGTGCCGTACTTGCAGTGTTGATGGGATCAATCGAACGCAGCCAAGTTAATTTTATTTACATTATATTCCTACCGATCGGATGTTTTGTGAAAGGCAAGCAACGATAGATCATTTTAATTTGCTACTGCTGTTACATAACCTGAGATTTTATTTAGAATCGTAAATAAATTATTTGTCGATTTAACCCACAAATAACAACTTTGTAAGTGGGAATGATTGATTGGATGTATTAATCTGTCGACCGCAGCCAGACGTGTGATTAAACCACAATGTATGTTAACTGAGTGTAGGTTTACAACGATAGAGACGACGGGAGCGGGGCGGTGACCCGATCGCATCCTGTGTCTGAAGACGTTGATGGCGGCCAGCTATCTCTACAAGGAAATGTGGGTTTAGTAATCCGTTACCGTCGTACCTCATCTGGCGCATCATCACTGCTCGGTCAATCGAGTGTCGCTCGTTCATACGCCAGTTCCTATACATGGAAGTCATAAAACTTTTTCTACGTTTGTTTACCGACCTCCGCTTATCCAGCAGAGGAATGCGCGTTTAGAATAATTATCATATTATTTCGTGTTTGTTGTTAATAATTCCCATGATAAAAATAGAATAAATTGGCATAATCTGCGGGCGATAATGCTTAATCGTACCCGTATGTACCTTTTATTAATTTTCGAGGACGGCATTCTTGGAACGATATGGATATTTCCCGCGAGTCGTGAATGTTCTTGTTATGCAGTACTAAAAAACGTATTATTTAATGCCTAAATTCCTGGGAGGCTACACAATCTGCGCATAAATATTGCAGAAAGCGTGCTTCTTCCCACGGCCGCGTGGCGGGACAAAGGGGTAATAATATGTAATTGTAGTTAGTGTGTTGGTGAATGTAAATGGTTTATTGTTAATGGGTGATCAGAATGCGCTGGTAAGTGTCGTATGTCGGTTGACGCCGCGGCCGCGCGATTCACCGAACTGGCGACTTCCTGCCACTCTAGGCGTGCGCCATGAATAAACACATTATCTATGCCTCACTTTGTGCACACGAACACGATCTAACATTTCTACAAAATATGTGATCACAACGATTAAAGTTACATTGAATGGATGTTAAGGGTAGGGTAATGGACATAAAGAAATATACTTATTACTTATCATACCTTATTGCATTTTAATCCGATATATTATGTTTGCTATATGTAGCCGGTATCAACATAATTACCGATGAAACTAATAAAAGCATGTAAAAAAAACAGGCCCAGTGCTTTTCGTAAATCATAAAAAGGAATCGATTGGAATTAAAATATTGCTGCCTAATTAGTACAGTATCCTGTATGAGAGTACGACTCGCATTTGGTCGACTTTCCTATAATAAATAGAGAGAATTCAAAATTACAAATCGCCCTATGCAAACAATTTTCAAGTACATACTTATACTCGACTTGCTTATCTTCAAACCATGTCCAAAACAAGTAGCCGACGTTGTTTATTAAGTGGCGTTAAGTAAACAATAAAAGCCGAGCAGTAAAATGTTACACAGCGTCATAACAATGGGACACCTGGCCAGCGTCGAACGGGGGCTTTGCGTTAGAGATGCAATGTTTTCTAATACTTAAGACCCATAAAATGTTTGCTCGCTGGCTTGGGCGGTTTTATTCAAGTCGTCAAACAGACCGTTAAGTAAGCTGGGGAACCATCTATTAGTGTCGATGAAACGACTATTATTTTTGAAGATACAGACGAACGTGTTTAAGAAATCGCTAAGGTGGTTTTGATGTATTGGTGGTACTATTGAATTTGGACCATGATTGTTATAATTATATTCGTGCAAATTAATTAAAGTCATTTGAAGGGCGATTTTTCTGCAAAGAAAATATAGGCCATCAGACTAACGTTTCGAGTGATCCGGATACAATCTCAAAACTTGTTTGTGGAAGGGAGAACCATACAGTCATATACAGTTTTTTTTTTCTCAGTGCCGCCGCGGCCTATCGACTAACGCGTACCAAATGCAAAATGCGCTTAGCACAAAGGCCCTTAGCTAAGTACCCGTGTAACAGCGGCACGATCGATACATACAAAGCAAAGGAACCTAGCGATTCTAATATTTATCTTGCAATTTGCCTGTTTGACTAGGAAGCATTTTCCTGCAACTCCGTCAGTTTTACCAAGACTCGCGGACGTGCCTATTTTCATAGAACTGTTTATGTGCAATTGCAAGAATATTATATATGAACTGCGTCAGTCATTTTAAAGATAATTGTGTGACGTCAATGTTTATAATTGCTGCAAATATAAACACAAGAATGAATTACACTTTACAATCGTTTTTTTTCTACGCAACTAGAAAATGTTACACCTACCTTTTATAGTATTAGGTTTATAATAATGAATAGCTACCTCTTATGATTTATTATTATCTAAAAATAATATTTGAAAACTGAATAGATAATCTCTGAAAATACTTTACTATAAAAAGAAAGGGATATTTAACAGTATAGTTTAGTTTAAATAATATAATATATTTATTACGTTCGTCTCTCATAGACACAATAGTCATGTTCTGAAGTCATTATGGCCTTTGAGAAAAATAAGAACCAATAAATCTGAAAGAAATATAAAATATAATCGACCCCAGTACAGTCTCTACAATCCCTTCGTCAAAGGGTAAGTAATTTTTATCTCCAATATAGGTTCTCTGAAGAATTTCCACAATGTACATACTGTACATAATTATGTAAATTCAGCAAATGATTGCATTAAGCGACAGTGAACAGCTATAAACAGTGGTCCGAATAAATACCAGTGTTTGTTATAGTTGACCTCGTTCGTTGCAGCGGGGAATTCGTGCGAAACGCGATGCACTTTTAATTATATAAATTTCATGGCGACCGTTTTATCGATCATCATTATCATCACTATTTAGTTTCTACCTTACAAACCTGCGCGTAAATATACGTCATCATTTTTACTCATCACTAGGCAGCACTAAAACACTCGTTATTGAGCTTCACTTTGCAATAAATTTTATTGTGTGCCGAAAATATAGAAAATTTGAGAACATAAGACATAAGATTTGAGACGCAAGATCTAGGTAATTATTAAATAAAATAAAATAAATAAATAAATAACGCTTCACACTCACAGCCCCACACTAGGATTCCCTGTCATGGGTGCCATGGACACATACTAAGACAATTACACAAACACTCAGACCGAGAACAGAAATCTAAATTCATCATTTAAATTTCTGCCCCGCCGGGGATCGAACCCGGGACCCTTCGAATGGTGGACTGACGTGATAACCACTGCACCACGCGGGTGGTGACCTTCATTACCTACATATTTATCCCGGCAACATTAAGTGTTGTAAAGGTGGCGCTAGAAAAATGAAATTTACGCCCGGTATAATGTCTAAATACTTTAAAAGGTTTATTCCAAAGACAGAATCGGAATTAATCTACATCGAAGTCGACATAGCAACCGAAATTTCGCTCCCCAGAACCATTCCATTCACATCCAACTCAAAAATGTTAAAGCGATTACAAATGACAGTTCCTTTCTCCGTTAATTTTAATATTGAAATAAAAAATAATTTTACATTACGACAACAGATTAAATGTTGTTCACAAAACAAGCTTATGGCGACGTGGTCAGCTTGTTGCAGATCGTTCAAATGAATAAATCATATAACCTGAATAAATTTAATTCTATTAAAGGAGTGTGTTAGTACCTAATTGAATATAAATGCAAAGTTAAATTACGCAATTTAAAATTTCCGGACATCATTAATTTTGCTAATTGAAAACTGTTACTACGAGCGTTGAATCTAGCTATCGTCTTTCAAATTCACTAATAGACCGGTAATTGAATGTAGATTTTAAATCTCGTAATTTACCGATTTGAATGCAGCAAAATTTAGATAAGAGATTTTGTAATGGTGGACTACGCATTATTTATATTGATAAAAAAAAGAAATTTTATAACATATAAGAAGAAATACATAATAATCTAGCCGTATTCTATTGGCCGGCAGAAGACTACTTTTTTTTGTTTAAAATGTTTTCGTTTTTTGCTGCTTTTTGAAATTTGATCGTTCGATTTTCCAATAGGTATTAATAAACAGCCTTCCGGCAATATCTATTTGGCGTGTTTAACACTATCAATCAAAGTCAAACAATGCTAATAAAAATCATGTGTATGATAATTTATAGGACAAATACCTGTGTGTTTAAATGATATTGTATATAAAACTTATTAGTGTTGTAGCCACTAGTGCTCTGATACTGTCATACAGAGGAGATCCACCGACCCACACTCTGCCAGGCAGCGTCACCACTCTGAACACACCTGCGCCACTGGATATGAGAAGGCCATAGATTCATCGACTATGATCTTTTCACATCTGAGAAGAAAGAAGCAGAGGGACAATAGGAGTTTTACGATGACAATATCGGATAAAATGTTTCCTTTTGTGACATTTATTATTATTGTTGTTCTAAAAGTATTTGTTTAAGATTGGATATTAATTTTAATTATTTTTTGTTGAAATGCATGCTTATTTATTTTAAACAATACGATAAAGTTAACTAACTTCCCATTTTGAATCAATCTGCTTCCACATAATTATTTTCCTACTGAAGTTTTAGTAATATTATTACTAATATTACTATTACTTATTAAGTTCCCGGGGAGAATGGGCTGTATGCACAGATCCTTACTCGTGCTAACATTTTGGCAAATACAAGCAAAGTTTAATGTAGTCATCTCTCAAGGGGCAAAACATCGTACCGTAACATAAGCAGCTTCACGCTATGAAGACACCGCCACAATAATAGTTTGGCAACAAGTTCCATTTCAGTTCGTGAATATTTATGTAAATTGACTACAAGTACATTGCTTCTGACAACGGACGGCTTTGATAACGGTGCGATACGAAATGAAAATACATAGTACAGATGTAAACCGTCAAACTTTTTAAACTTGTCAAATGAGAATAGAAACTCTGGTTTTATTATTGGTCAATCCACGGAACTATCTCAGTTCCGCATTTCCCTACACTTGTCTCTTTTTCCGTGAATGAAACGACATTATTTTCTACGAAAGATTTACAAAATTATAATCTCAATATAATTTATCCTTAAGGAAGAACAAAATTTAGTTTTTGCTCCGCAGTGCGGTTGCACCATTTGTTTTTTTTGCGTGATGTACATGTACAGATATTGCAAACTATTTCGCCCTTCACGGGCCGTTGCTTTGACAAAATGTAGAGTTGGGTAAGTACATAGAGCTACGAGCACATAAATTATATCGAGGCGTTGACGACAATATTTACAATGCAGGCATACGACTCTGCTACGTTATCATTGACGCACCGGAAGTTCTGTGAGGACGTTTTTGTTTGCATTCAGTAATCAAATATAAATGTTGCGAATCACAATATCAAGTCAAGCGATTATTGACTTCCTAGATACAACAATGACACCATCCAAACAGGAGACAAATTGTCGAAATTGATATGCTCAATGCGTATGCATTGTTGCAGGTTGTCACGATTATTAAGCGTTACCGAATACGGGCTTATAAGAAAAAAGGAATAGATAAACATTTACATATTTTTGAATAATTCGTGAATACTGATTGTTGAATTAGAAGTCAAAAGCTTAAAGAAGTGGCGCCAGACACATAGATAGAGAGGTTCATGTAGGAAGCGCTTCAATGGACATAATAATTAATGCGTTTTAACGATTGGCCTGTCGTTAATAAATATTCAGTAAAGTGGTAAAATGCAGAATGTGTGCGTGAATCTCAGAAATCAAGATTCTAACAGGTATCTTAAGCTCACCTATCAGATTAGCGAAATTACTTTAATTCAGTTAAAGAACAAGAAACACTGCACTGCAAGAGACACTCATCTGTCAATAACTTTAAAGAGAATGCTTTTATTTTATTTTTAAATTTAAAAGTAAAGAGTGATGCCCTTAAATGATCATCTTGTTTGAGGAACAAAATTATCGTGAAATACCAGTGTACACTAAGTTGTTTCCCAAAATGTGCTTTACTTGAACATAACATTTTGAAATTACTTAAATAACGTGTATTTTACGATTGTTTAATATGTGCACGTCCAAATTAATGTTAGGTAGGTATGTTTTAGCTGGAAGTAATAAAACTGACGAATTTTAGAACTTATGTGACAAGTATTGGAATTTGGGTTAAAGACTAGATTTCGATAAAACTTTGTATTATTATATTTTATATCAAAAAAGGCAAGTGATAGGACACGTTTAAAAAACTAATAAACTTTCATACGTGTTGCTATGGAAGCAGCGCCTGATGCGTCACAATTGCAAATGTGCAAAGTTTATTATTGCTATTCCTATTTTTGCGGCATTTTGCATACAGAAGAATTCGTATATAATGCGAAAATGACCGAACAGTTTTTAAATCATTATAGTACTATTGAAATCTAGTTTTTTTTTAGTTCTTACGAAGAAAGATTACTGAGTGCATGTGCATATACCTACCTAAGTATACAAATTAGAACATTTATTTTAAGCTCATCATATATAAGGTTTTTAACTGCAGTTCTTAAAAATTGGCAGCCCTCTTACCTGCTCTTGGACTTGTCATAAAATATAATCTTTTACCAGGAGTAAGTAGTACAGACCTATTATGGACGTGTAAGAGATTAGACCCGATAGATAGTTATACTCCCAAGATTTCACTACTATCAATACTTTATATTACAATATATTTATTTATTTATTATATATACTTTATATAGGTAGTTATACATTGATCTTCCTGATAGGACTTTGGGTGGGTACTACTTTTTTAACATGTTTTTTTTATTACATAAAGGACGCGGAATTTCTTAGTGGACCCTGTGCCCAGTAGTCGGACTGTAGTAAGTCAACATTCTGTTGGCATATAGGTATTTGTATTAGGTATGTTCAATTTTACTTAATTTACTCAATTTATTGTTCAGTCTTAGAGAAATACGAAATACTTCAATGTCCATAATACCAGTAATACTTCAATAATTTATTTTTCTCGTCACATATTTTTTATGAATTAGAAATTTTACTTTAAGTCACTAAAGTATTTATTCCAGCTATTGACAAGTAATTGCACTTCAAAACATTATACTTTCAGTGAATGAATCTATAAAATTCAAGTAGGTATAATATAAAATTGAATTGATTAATAATGTAGGGCAGTTTTTGTTGTTGATATCTCCTTTCTATTTTTATTCACACTCTGCAATCATAAAATCAGTGTAAGTGCACAATGTATGTGTGCATTCCAGTTCTACTTTCACTTTGTACAGCTATGAATCATATTTCCTTTGCTTACTTATCTGTTATATTACTTTGGCTGTCCAATATTATATTTTTAATTTACGAATTATTGTCATGCTGATCACATAATGTAAGGTTAGTTAGATAGGTATTCTTCAATTTTGTTTAGATAAAACCATGTTTTACATTCTTGAATGTAGTATTTACGAAACAAGGTATAATGTAGCTTGTAAATAAGTAGGTATGTACTAACGCGTTATTGAAACACTAGCTGTGATGAACCACTTAGATAAAAAAATCTTACGTTTAATAACAAATTGTACCTAGTAATTTATTATGACAAAACGCGACTACGCCCATTGCATGAACCAAAATGTAATTTCAGTTAATAAAATTAATGCACGAAGGAAAAGAAATCGTACAGGAACCGCTCACTGGTGTAATGATTGCATAAATACAGATATGATTACTCACGGCTCGGCCTCTATGGACTGCAGGCGGGCGACATAGTTCGATGGAATGTAGCCTTCTTGTTTGGTTTTCTTGCTCCTTGCCAGCCACCAGTCTCCCTGTGTGTCGTTTAAGATCTCCAAATGCTCCCCCTTTCTAAAGCTGAGGTCCTCATCTGTTCTCGCATCATAATCATAGAGGGCTACAAAAATTCGGGTGGGAGGGACCTCGCTTATATCTGGCCCTTGATTTACTGTCGATCTTATCGGATCCGGGGGCGGTGTTGGGACAGGCGTTTGAAATTGTCTAGGATCCTCCTCGTGCTGATTTGTCCGTTCATTTTTGTTTTTAGAATCCTTCTCGCCTGTGCTACTAAAACAGTTCCCCATTTTCTCTTTACAAGGTGAGACTGGTATCACTTGTTTTATGTCAAATCACACACTTATACGAGTCCAAACGAATGTTCAAGATTTGTATATCCATTAACATTTTATTATGTCACATGAAAGTCAGTTTACAAAAACGTGAAACATTATTTTATTGTAAACAAAGAATATAAAACCCCGATCAGACATTAC
>DWQL01000139.1:0-19628 GCA_018231265.1 Noctuana haematospila | reverse complement strand
TGTGCAATGGTCCATATTGTTGTACTTCGAGTATGCAGAGATTTAAAATATCTGGGCGGTTTGACAACATCCCACCAGGTCTGTCGTATGCTCCAGACCTTCCACGGTTGTAGGGAGAGACCGATGCCTAGCAGTGGACAATAAAAAGGGTAGCAGAAATACATGCTCACAAACAGCACTTTCAAAGACTGTCAAACCAACCAAGATGCCAAAATGCAAATTTTCGCATGCGAGCATCATACATCAATAATGACATCATGCATCTTGGCAAGCTTAACATATATTATGTAAACGCTAATAGTTGGTTAGGTTTACGAGCAAGTGGTAAAGCAACTCCAACTAAGTAATTATATTACATTTGATAAGAACAAGGCACCGGACAGACTTGTTCGTAAAAATCTAATTTATTTTTAAAAAAAATCTTCTGCCATACCCATTTATTACAGCGGGTACGTCAGCAGACGATTTAAATCTGAGATAGGTAGTTTAAAATGGGAGCGGCTGTAGGTGCCAGCGAACAAAAAACCATAATTTTTTATGTACAAAAAGAGGCAAGGCAATGTACGAAAGCTTGAACAGACGTGACTTCACTAGGCACAATGTTGCTGCATAAGGTTATTTTGAGCAGACGGATATAAAAGGACGCATAAAAAGACCTGTAAAAAGGTTCCAGCGAAGGTAATAAATAAATAGATAGTAGGTATTAACTCGTCCACGCGCAGCTTTTCTAATATCGTCAATTTTATGCGTCCTTTCATGTGATGGTAAACAAGGCAAGGTCGTTGCACTATGCTTTTGACTAAAGCGGATTCATTGCCGGATGTTTGACTGGCGAATATACTGTCGAATCTTCAAAAATTAGTACGTAGATTTATGTACAATGCGAATCGTTACACTCTTGTTAAAATTTTCGAATTTGAATCGACTGTTTACGCGTTACTTAACACCTTTGCTGATACGTGATGAGCACCACCAAAAAAGCAGCAATTTGTCTTTATAGAGACTAAAAACATATCTAATCAAATTACATAAGTAGTACATACGGCAACATAGGTTACAAGTCTATTTCATTCATACTTCTGTAATTGTGTACGTATAAACAAAACGGTCCAAGTTGACAATTTCGTCTCATTTTCTAGCTCTGCATGACATATGATTGCGTAGTCGCGACAAACAAGATGAATAGTAAATTTAAAATATCATGTATAATATATTACTCTGAAATAAGGTAATAAATTAGTTGACTAAACAAACACGACACATTACACAACAATTATTTTTTGCCACAGTTTCAGGTGGCACGAAAATATATTTATTGACTTGTAAGTTAATAATATGTGTAATGAAAGCACGTTATTTAGAAATTTGGTCCGAATGTATTAATGCCGCGATGTCGTTCACATAAAGTTAACAGTGGCTTGTTAGTGGGCTGGGCTGTCCCAATGGGCTTGGCACCTGGTGTTAATTTATACGGCATAATGACGACAACGACGAAGTTTGAACAGATCATTACCACATTAGGTAACAATACTAACAATTAAATTTTTATAAACTGTACAAATACTAATAAAGCTAGTTTCCATTATCATCTTCCTGGGGTGATTTTTTTTCTTTTGATAGATGGAAACCCTCTAAAGGTATCCCGGATAAGAGAAGCAACTGTAGTCAATAATAACATAGCATGACAAACTTATATACTTAGATACTGTAATTTAGGTTCAATTTACTTAAATATTTTTATAGTTATAATGCCTTGTACGTGTAGAATATAAAAGGTACGTTACTCATTCCAAGAAAGTCTAATAAAATCACTGTAAAACTAATTGTATTGTAAGATTTCTATTACAGCAATAACTATTCAAGTCCAATGTGGCTGGTCTACGTACTGAGTGGGTATTTTATCTGTAGCCTACAGAAATACGTGTCTAAACGCTTTATTTGATTGATATTATTAATGTAATGTATTCATTGGTTTTGACCTTGATTAGTGAAAATGTATCGTTTAAAACATTCATTATTATGGATCGTTTGGTCCACTTCGAGTTCTCTTCTATTTGCTCCATTTCTCTCACACAAGAAATGAGAGGAAAAATCTATTGGCCGCTACGTATACATCCCTAATTTTTTTGCTTTAACTTTCTACATAAGTAGCCTTCACTGTGGACTATTTTCCTTATCTCATGATTCATAGTTCCTGTGAGTCCTCTCTCTTCTGCAACCAATTTTGCATTGCTTCCAAATATTCGTTTCATATTGAATACCTCTATTCAACATGTAACCTGACTAACCTCCGTCCTGCAGGTGACTTTGTTACATTATTTCTTATTGTACAGTGTACCATGGTGTGGCACATCGGCCCGACTATTTTATTAACAGCAGACGGGTGCGACCGGATGCGAGGGGTCGGCAGTGTACTAACGGGCATCACCCGATATTACTATGATGGCAAATATGACGATTGAAATAAAGCAAGTAAGATCTTTTTTAAGATAAACCGGTAGAAGTACAAAAAGTGATAAGAATAGGGGGAATACAAATAGAATAATGATAATCGTGGTATATGGGATAAGGTGTAACAAATACAAATGTACAGTGGTCATATAAAATTCAAAATGTTCATAGCCTAAAACAAAAACTTTCCACTTATACCTACTATCATTGATTTATTTCCCGATATCTGATGAAAGTGGTAAAGGCGACAAGTGACAAGGATTAGGCAACACTGCGATAACAACTTTAATTACACCTACTACTAAATTCTGAAATGGTAGATAGAGTCTAGAGACTTATGATGTGACATCAAAACAGCAATTTAGTTTAAAAAGTAGCTATACCGTTATGTTAATGTTTTTTGTATTCATCATGCCGTACCTAATGGCAAGTGCAAATGTCCTAGTTTCCTGGCAGGGTTCGCCCTCGGTCGCGCCCCTGTCGCCCGCGTCTTTAACCCGGCATAATTTGGCGCGCGGACAATTACAGTAAAATAACCATTTCTTTTGCAACAACTTCTACATGGTTTGTCGACGTTACTTTGTCTTATAACGAGTAGAAATATAGTAAGTAAACAATAATTTTCATCACGTTCAGACAACTATATTTATAATAGGTAATACGCGGTATAGGTACTTCACAAACCCCAGCAATATATGCACTGATAGGATATTATACCTACTCTACTTGTGTAGGAAATGTAAATGACATTGCCAAGGATGTTTAGAAACACACTTATTTTAAAAATAGCGATAAAGTTCTAATTTCAACTTAAATAATTATGTATAGGAATTAGGAATAGAGATCCCTCATTTAAAAAACATAGTAAGAAATAAAAATATTAACGAACATTAAAAAATGTCCTACAAAATTAAACCCAAGGGATTAATTAATGTATATATAACGCCACAACGGCGTAGTCATAAAAATTTATAAAAATGTGCTCGCAAAATAAAATTTTCCTAATTTTGTGGACATGCCGCAGAAATTGGGTGACTGACATGCCACGCCAACATCGGCATCTAAATAACACGGTTTGCGACGGGTTCCGATGGGTGGAACTGGGCCCGGGTGAGTGGGGAAGCTTGAACTTTGTCCCAAAATCGATAAATATTTCCGCAAAAAGGTTCGACCGTGACAGGGTCATGACATGACATTTGCCGATGGCGAGGTAATTGTGTTGAAATGATTCTTCAAAGGGAATAATTTCTGAGCCAGTAGGTACTCGTACTCGAAATAAGAAGCAAATTTAATACACATATTTTGTCATAATGCAGATTGATGAAATCATAAGCTGTTATTTTCAGCCGAAAGATCGCAACGTCGAGATTACGCTTGCAATGAAGTTACGAAGAACTCAAGTTTAGCGGACCTATGAGTTCGTTGCTTCAAGATTTTACATCAAGATCGCTTTTAAGGTTATTAAAGGTTTCATGTAGTTTTTACAAATGTACGTTATGCTGCGCTATTGCTAACTTTGCTTCGCTAATATTAAAAAGAAAAACTTTTATATCGAACTGACATTTATAACATTTATATATATATTACTCGAATAAAGATAATATCGTCTCCCCCACACAAGCCACCCTCGTATTATTTCGTCCATGGTTCGCGAGACGGGAATGTTAAAATTGCCATTGATTTTTCGAAAACACACACGTGCTTTGAGACACAAAGTCTCTAACCCTCTTTTATTTCTATTATTATTAGCAAAACAAGTCTCAACTCAAGGAAAAGGTAGTTTTAGAACTTCCTCACAAACTATGTTTCGTTATTATGGATATAGCCATAAATAATAGTTGACTTAAAGGTTTCACTCACTTATTTCGGGAACAGTTAATAGAGAACTTAGAATAGAAGAATAACTTATTTAATAAAAAATTAGTTAATGCAACAAGCTTACTTCCAAGTAAAATAGTCTCGCATGATGGTACAAAGACATTATTAACGAAAACAAATTCAGTAAGTCAAGCGCAAACTATAAACAAGCCAGGCTAAATGAAGAAACTTAAACAGATGGATATAAAATAGATATATTAACTAAACTAAACAATTTCCAAATAAGGAACGCCACGTAAAGACAATTCAAACAACGTTATTGTTGCCCTAACGACAATCTGATTTAACATGTACAATAAATAAATATGATATATAATAATACAAAGTAATAAGTTGACTTACGAAAATCGAAGAAGAACGGAGTTCTGAGAGTGTCAAGTATGGTGTAAACATCCATACATAATTTATAAATAATACAAGGTACAGTATTAATTTACGAATAGCGATAATCGTCACAATCAACCGTGTCCTAATGGTAACAGTAAATCGAACTGTTCGAGATAAACGAAAAAATGTACAAGATAAAGTGTTATCTAACGTCGATAACAATAATGAATTTTATTATCGAAAGATCTAGGCAGGTATATGAAGGAAAGAAATTACCTTTCCTTTTAATCATTTCTAACATGAACGAAAATAATATGTAATTTTTTATTCAAACTAATTAAGGTTTAATATTAACCATGTAACGTTTAATATTTACCAACTGAGTGTCACATCACAAGAGTAAAATTTAAAACTAACGTTTAATTCATGTTAACTTCAGTTGATCATGAAAAACATGACGTCCAACTTGACTGTGTTTAATAAATCAACACCAAAAAAATATGTTCCAATTAAAATACCTCTAATGCAGTCAACAGCAGCGGTTGGAATCAAACCGAATTCAAGACAGGCATCTTCAGTATGTATTCACTTATCACTCTCTTTATGGCTCTCAACTTTCAAAATTAACTGGGAATTAGTGAGGAGCGGTGAAACGCAGACACGTTAATATTAGAGACGGGCACTGATGAAACTAAACTGACGAAACTGTTGATTGAATTGAACGAAACAGCACAGAGGGGTGCGGCGCGACACACCATGTGCAGCTAATCCGACCATTGCCTGTAGACGTTCTTCCATAACGGAGCACATACATGTTCATTGTGACTTTTAACTCGGTAAGGTTATAATAGACCCACACTGATAAGTCCCGCAGCTGGCTCCTATGGCGAATAAAAACACATGGGAAATGGGAATCAAGATGGCAACTTGAAAACAAGTGGATTCGAGTTTGCAATTTAAAAGTGACAGTTGCGACATATTATGTTCAACACTTGTATGGTTAGATAAAACCGATTAGGAATTTCTTGCGAACAGGGTAATTTCGGAAAATGAGTGGTTAATATATGTACCTATAATATGTTACAAAATGTTTGTATACCAAAGTCACGTTCTCTTAAAAACAAAGTGGCTTTTATTTTAATGCCATTAAACATTTTTATTGATCTATGCAAATGGTCAACTCCAAAATAATGTTTCTTAAACCTAAAGCAAGGTTGAAGATTTTGTACATCATATTTTCTAATTATCATTAATAAAGGATAATCTTTATTATACATCCGACCATCAAGCCACTTTTAATTAAACACATGAAGCGTTATAAAGGAAATACTAAATATTACTGAATTGCTACTTCGAAAAGTAAATGTTCTCCGCGCCTATATCAATAAAATTATGCATAATATGCAAGAATGATTTGTTAGTTGCAAAATTTTCTCCGGTAAAAATAAAACACGCTTAAATTGAATTTTTATTTAAAGAATAAGTTATCAAAGCACAAGAAAGAAAAACAGCAAATAGAAGAACGGAATTCAGTAGTCATATTTTGCCAATTCATTCAGAATGAAAAATTTAAGCGACATAATTGTTGAATAGATTAGATTCTTAACTTAACTGAAAAATGTATTCTTGGAAAGACTAAATATCAATATTAAATTTTGCTAGTTCTAGCATTCTAATCCTTGGTACATGCCATCATGACACAAATGAAACGAAAATTGGCACTTTACAGAATAATTTGACCAGATTGTGGCTCTAGCAAGTAGATAATGTTATTCCCCGTTACACGTAACTCAATTCAATAGAGTGATGCTGATTGGCAATCCGTCTCGCTACGGGAGGCTGGTTGCGCGCCTACCGAAGAATCGCCTGATCCGAACCAGGTGGCATTTACGATTTGCCGCTACGACTTATTTGCGTATTACAAGTAGTTACAACATTTTCTGCTTCGTTAGATGGCCCGTTACTTTTCCCATTAACCATCCTAATCAGAGGGTTTATCGATTCGATATCATTGCAAGTAATTTCAAGGCTTAAACCATGCCAAACAGAAAACGCAACTTAAGAAATTCCATAAATCTCGTGCGTTAATTATACGGGAACATGACAAGCATTTTAAACAAATAGAAGTTTAATTATGATTAATGGTAATAGCTCGTTAAATATAAGTAATTGGCATTTAGTACAATGAGAACACGGCAAGTTGCTATTATGATAATAAATTGTTGACCCTGAGAAATGAGCCAAGGCTTCACAAAGAAGAAGAAATTTCGTTAGCGGCGATTGTTTAAACGTAATTCTTTACCAGTGTCTAATAGAAAGCCACGTCAGTGTTTCACAAAATTCGTTAGACAAACTTAATCTAAGAATACTGAAGCCATGGTTTTTTTACACATTATTATTATACATTTTAACCACACGTGTGGTCTAGTGGTTATCCTGCCGATCTGCCATGCGATGGTTTCTGGGTTTGATTCCCGGTGGGACATAGCTTTTGATGGCGAATTTAAATTTTTGTTCTCGGAGTGGGTTTTTGTGTAATTGTCTTTATGTGTGTCCACGGCACCCACGATACTGGGAATCCTAAAGTGGGGCTGTGAGTGCGAAGCGTTATTATTATTATAATAATATGCAAAGCCTTAAAATATTACATAACAAAGAACCCCAGCGTGCAGCTACCTCCAGCAGCTACACTTCTAACATATTTGTGAACCCGATACCCGTGGAGTGAGCTGACGGTTCCGCCCAGTGCCTGTGTGGATCTGGTTGCAGTACATAAAGTCCATGACTTGACCATGACGGGTCAGTGCGTGGTCGCAATGACGCGGATGCAGTCTCATATGAAAATGTAGAACGTGGACGTATATGTAGGTTAAGTACTTGAGGTGTTCCATTTAGGGCATATATAGATTTAAACCCAAATAAATCATTAACTTTAGAGAAACCTAGTCTACCCAAGAATCCCGTCTTATATGCGCATGCATGACCCACCGAAAATTGAACGAAATCTTAAAAGTAAAAAAGATTTAATTAAAAATGAACTCGGAATAAGCATTTTAGGAAATATGACGTTTCCTCTTAACGAAATTCAACGCGGACGGAATTTTATATTACTTACGTGCAATTTTGACACTACACGACTTTACGAGTGGGTACATAACATACCTACATTAAAAACTAACTTAGCATCATTTTTCAATGAAAATTGTGACATTCATTTTTGAAATTTTATCATAAATTCAGTTATAAAATAATTGAGTAAACTTAATACTGAACATAATGGTTAATATACTTGTAAAATAGTAGCTGAAAATGTTTGGATTCTTTGTAAGAACTTTCTTTGACCCTTCTGGAATCTTAGCTCCGATAGTTAGAATCATTAAATATTTTGAAGTGAAATAATAAAAAAAATAAAGCTTCACACTCACAGCCTCACACTAGGATTTCTTGTGTCGTGCGTGCCATGGACACACACAAAGACTAATACACAAACACCCAAACCGGTAGCAGAAATCTAAATTCATCGTTTTAATTTCTGCCCACCAGGAATCGAACCTGAGGCCCTTCGAAAGTTGGACTGGCGTGGTGACCACTATACCACACGGGTCGTCAATGTTTCAATATCAAGCGATTACTTTTGTTTAATAGAGCAAGAGCCTGCCAGCATGACCAGGCATCACGGCATACCGGCCACGCTTGCATGGACACTACTGTGACTCACAGAAATGTGAATTGATACACTCCAGTAAAACGAATTTTCATTTTAATATTATAAATTATAAATTATATTATTAAAATATTAATTTCTCGTTGTACCTACGAAAAATTAATATTTTGAGATTTTAAAACGTACGTTGCGATATTAATGATATAGAAACAATAGGTATATACCTACAGAAAAATACACTTCACATGCTTTCGAATATAAGATCATAGTTGGCGCGGAGTAAAGAATATACAAAAAGTACACTTATGAAGTAAACAAAACCAGAGACTACGTTAATGACATAAAATATGCAAGTGATACTGCAATGGTCATCGACATTGTCACGCTTATGAAACAAAGACAAAAAACTAAGTACAGCCAAGACTTTTAGCAATTGAGAGAAAAAATCACGAAGACGCCAAAATATAATCTCCATTAGGTAAGCTACATTTTCAGGAATTCTTATGTGTAAAAAAATTCTCCAAACACTTATTTTAATAGTAGTAATATAGTTAACTCCGTAAATTAAGAATTTTTTACTTTTCGTAATAGTTTCTGATACATTCTTGATTTTGCATTACAATACAATTAAATTTTAATTGACGTATTATAGCGGCATGCTGTTGTGAGATCGTTACAAAACTGCGATACAATTTTTCGTTTATGAGACCTCATATGAGTTCAAAATATTCCATTAACACAGATGCTCACAGTTATATAATGCTTGAAGTTATAATTGCGTTTTGTAATGAACATTTACCATTTGTGCGTAATACTAACGACGACTAAGACATGCAATTGCATTCTATCTTTATCTAGGTTTCAATGCTTACGATAACAGTGCGATATCAAAATAGGTAGATACTTAGATAGTATCGGAAATCACACCATTGTCAATCGTTTAGTAACCTTTGATAAGAAAATCATTGAACAAACAAAACAAAATTGCTTGTTAATCAATTAGTTCCTAGACATACCATTTCATTTCTTTTGTTTTTAATAAAATATTTCGATACCGATATTAGCCCTTAAAAAAGATTTTGTAAATAATGCACTACCCGTAACAAGTGGTTAAATTATTACCGTACATAATTATACACTGGGTCTCATGATTGAGAACTAATTGCTCTAAATTAGGTTCTATAGAAATATTCCCACAGTATGGAGCTGTTATATCCAAATATGTCCCACGGGGCCAAGCAGGTATGTGTACTGCATCTATTGTATTCGTTGCAAGGTCCGACCTCTTTTGTGTTGTCCTACAGCCTGAAGACTAATTCATTCGATGGTGTTCTATACCTTGTAGGGTAGTGGTTTCGATTCAAGATTTCTCTGGCACTCGTGCGGCGCCATATGGCTGCACTGGTCAAGGCCGCGTACCACTCAACTCGTAAGAACATCAAAGAAAAGCTACAATAGTTCTCGCATACTAAAGTTGCTGTCGAAAAAATTTACGCTTATGAAAACAATAAATATACAAATTTTATACTAGAGTTTGATCCATTTGACTTAAGAACCAATTTTATTTATTATATTAAGTTAATTCATATTTTTTGATGAAGTGAATACACAGAATAATGTGTAAAATCTATACACGATATTGACGAGAAAGGTTTCGGCAAAGAAGCTCAAGCATTGACATACATTATTGTTACCAGCGCCAAAGCTTGATACTGAGTCATTGCTCCGATGATAAGCACGAGCGAAGGTGATTGATTTCGAACGGCAGCTGCTTTTTCACACCAGGCAATCTGATTTACCGCTCATTAGGAAGATCAATCATTGAGACCTGAACCCGAAGTGTCCAATCAAATTAAACGTCCCTTTTAAGCCTAGTCACAACTCTATTACGAAAGGGACATTAGTTTTAACTACTTGTCCATTACCATTTAACTCTTTAGACACCTCCACCGGATATTACAGTCTGGCGAGTTGATAGATCCATTTTTGGCTGATTGGCTTTGCTTAACCAATTGCGCTACCCTAATTCTGGCTCAATAAAGAAGCAAATTCTGTATGCAATGTTATTACAAAACCTTAATTGCACTGTCCCTATACAATTAATCGATCTTAATCAGCCAAAAAAACGGTTTACAAACATTCTTAACCAGAGTAACGGTCAAAGTAGAAATTATTAACAATAAGGTTAACCAATCAGGATTACCGTTAAGTACTTAACATTACTTTCGAATTCACTTCACTTTTAGCACGAAAATACTGGTGCTTTTACCAACACGGCCACTTATGTAAACAAGGATCAATGAGGCTTTCACTCTTAGAATTAACCTATGGCGCAAAAATTTGATATTTAAATGAGCAAAATCTTTAGCAACTTTATCATTAACGTGATCGACATGTCAAACGATTCGATCAACACTGAATCACGAATCGTGGCACGGATACGGAATCTGAATGAAAAAGTATTGCATGTGAAAGGATCTTAAAGCATGTTTTGTTTCCACTCAAACTGTATTTTAAAGTAGTATTGTTTTAGAAAGCTTGTTAAACAAAGTTTCTAATACTTAGCAATAC
Source organism: Noctuana haematospila (assembly GCA_018231265.1). Taxonomy (NCBI): domain Eukaryota; kingdom Metazoa; phylum Arthropoda; class Insecta; order Lepidoptera; family Hesperiidae; genus Noctuana; species Noctuana haematospila. The sequence goes on along the minus strand of DWQL01000139.1, from coordinate 8,737 downwards.
ATAACACGTACACCAGTTCAACAATTTAACGCGAATAACTGAGGGGGTAGGGTTTATGCGGACGGTATGATCTAATTATAACCCTCCTGTCCCCCGTCGCGTGCCTAGCATGCCTGTCTCGAAGCCGGCACACTCGCATGAATATCTCTTCAAGTTTCTGGTCATAATAACATAAGAAATGCGAAGAATTTTACTAAAACACGCTATAGAAAAATAAAAACATGACTTGAATTTGACGAACCAAGTTCTAAACTGAATCCGTTTTTCTTACATATAACAATTAAAGCTAATTTGAATCGTGTGAAACAGTAACCCGTAATAGAAGAAAGTTTTAGGAATATCGAATAATAAAATAAAAAGAAAAATCCGAAATTCAGTTTAATTAATAAGAGTCTTAGTATGCGAAGCAAAAATATTTTTAGGAAAACAAATTGCAGATGATTGTAGCCGCATAATTTGAACATTTGACTACCGAAATTCCGAGGAGCTTTTAGAGGGACAAACAAGTCCGTCGCTTATGAAATATGAATATTATGGTGAAGCTGACGGATTTAGAGTACGACCGATATTTCATCTCTCTATGTTGACTTTGAAAGAAACTAGTTCGAGCTGCGCTCACTGGGTACATATCCGCATTGCATTTCATTCGATGTAGATGGAGATAATGATTTACTTATGACGGAAACTTATAACAGCCTTATTGCTTTAAAAGCGAGCCCGAGGATTTAGAAATAATTAAAATTCAAAGAGCTGTAGATATTTCATTCTGTTAAAATATAGTAAAGTACCTACATTTTCGTAGTGAAGTCAAAGAGATGAGTAATGGACAACCTAAAAATGGTTTAATCTTCTTAACTACTGACCAACCTACAATAGGTTACTTATTTGGCGAAATAAAGCTACCTACTAGTCCGTTAAGTTTAAAATAAAATAAAATTTGCAGCAGTAACATGCTTAGGTATATTGTGCGTAATAATTACTTTCTTTTAGTGACTAGTCTTGAATCCTATCAAGTTAATAATGTCAATAATGGTCATAATATTGTTATTACAATAAAAGTAACACTACGATACAAAACCGTAGGTATCTACGTTAAGCACGCGTAGTAATTTCCTAGTCGTTGATGAATAATAATTGGTTATGAAAACAACCTAGAAGTCTAGAAGATCGAACGTTTCAAATACTAGTTCGTAATAGGATAATGAGCGTGTCATCAGTCATCAGACGGTTAAGTGAAGGCCGTGCAAGTGTTTCAATACTATGAGCCATTTTTCTAAGAGTCTATTACCAGTATAATACGAAAATTGTTCGGGTCTATCATGCAGAATATTGTTAGTATTGTTACTATAAACATTTTTTTACAACACATCAAATGAACCTACAAAATTCATTTTAAGAATAACTAGGTATACTCATAGCTCTAACTTTAAGCATTAGTCGCTTGCATACAATGCCGGAATAACGATGTTGCTTAAATAAAATGTGGTAATTAATCTAACTGAATATTAGTATTGATTATTTTCATTAGTATGCAATATGTATGGACTTGTACTCGTATATGTATGTAGACTCGCCTTTACGTTAGTCGTACGCTGAGCGTGGCTCGCTAAATAGCAGACTTCCGCCACGACCGCCACGGTCTGATATTAGGCGACCACACGCAAACAATATTAACTACACTTCTGTTACGCGAATATAATTATGTATTTCGATAAGTAATGTACCTACTCATAATGAGAGAGCAACGCGCAATGGTGGCATTTCTCGGAATTTTATAAAGTCTACCACCTACCAAAACAATTAAAAGAAATATCATTAAAAAGAATTAAAAGTTTAGGTTTAGTTATAAGAAAATGTATTTTTCTAACACGATGAGAAACATTAAGTATCTCAATAAGACATGCATTACCTAATATGTGTTTCGCAAATGTTCGTATCGTGACTGTGACTGCGGACTTGTTTCTATATAAATGTCTGTTTAGTCTTATTAGATTCATAATGCCTAAGCAAAATGTTTACACTTTGATGTAATGCAAAAAATGTATGTGCCACAGTAATGTGTTTTTCCTTCCGCATAATTAATTTTACAGGTATAATAAACGTTTCTTATCAAGCTTTGAATAAACAAACAAGTATTTTTAATTCAAATAACGTTGCTTCAATAACCAAATTATATTGATATACTGTAGTATTACATTTATTGTAATATTGTTAGTCAGTATTAGAAACAGTGGTGACTTATTTAAGGCTAAAAATAGCAAAGCAGTTACAAAACTCAGCAGGAAATACCTAACAGCTCGTTATAATTTACTGATAAGTGCTATGAATTTTTACATTAATTTAAGTAACAAAAACAATATGATTTTAATAAATTTTATTATGAAAACGCAATACCATCAGCACCAGTATTCATTATTTGCATGCAAAAAGATTATTAATTAAATACTAACGAGCAGTTAAGTGTGCACGTTGTAACGGGTCGTTATTATTTTAGTTCTAATTTATTACCATAACTAATAATTTTATTTCAAACTTGTACAAGGACTTCATTATTAAAAATTAATTTTTCAGATGCTTGTTTTGTTTTTTAAATAATTAAGAATATTTATGAAGAATGTTGTCCATTTAGCGCGTTTTATGCAAGTGTATAAGAATGTCAAGGTCCACAAAAACAGATCGCACTGTAGCTGTCCAGTTGAGTGTACATAATATTATAGAAATTTTACTGCTACTATAATATAATTCGTATCTGCTGAGAGCAGACAGGTTAGTGACCCCATCGTCTTCGCATCCCGGTTTTCCGTGATAGTTACGTCTGCACTTTGACGATGGATGAGCTATGCTTCTATAGTGACGATAGATCTTATTGTGTTGTTTGACGTCTTATCCTGTCCCCATCCTGTCTACGGCCTTGGTTGTTAGTACATAAGAGGATGAAACCTGAACGGTTAGCGTCAGCTGTGTCAAGAGCACGTGTGCTTCGTTAATGTGTGTATTATGAACACGTGTTCAAACTAAGATAGGGTATGATGTAGATGGCTTGTCATACAGTTAAGAGGGGGTATAACGCAAGCAAGAAATCAAATTTTACAGAGCGAACGGTTTAGGTTAGTGATGACAGTTGCAAGTCAGTGGAAAACCATCGGAAAACCATTGACAATTTACAATTAGAAGATTATCGAAATTGTCAAAATCAATCATTGAATGCCAGTAACAGACCATTAAGACTCAATTACGAGACGATTGTAATAGCAGATTGGCCGCAGGGGGTCTTGCACACTCGTTTTCTACTCATGAAAGAAAAGAAAAAGTTATTCTATTCAACTAAACAAACGCGGAACGTCTCTTGAAAACTTGTAACACTACTTGTAACATTTTAAAAATATCTTCAGACAAAACGACAATACAAAATGTAAATTTGAAACTGTAACTGTCCTTTTTCATAAAGCGCTTTTGTCTTATAATTGAAAAGACAATACAACTTCCGTCTATGCAGGACGTGCGATGAATTCGAATAAATTGATCATTACTTGTCTAATCTTAACTAACAATGACTAATATTAACTGTTAAATCACTAGCATGGTTCGAAATAGAATGTACACCACGTGACTCACAGCACCCAGTATGGTCCTCTGCTGGCGGATCAATTATGGCAAGGACCCTTCCTCTAAGTTCAACGCACCTCGATTGTTTTGCGTTCCACTGGGACGGCGTCTGCATACATATTGCATGGAGCTTTTATTTTCTAAATGCAGTTTGCTTTATTAAGTCCTTATTTACAATTGCCCGTGGGAAAAGCAAACGCATTTGGGATGCTAATACTGATTGTCAGTGGGTGTTCTTATGCGATCTGCAGCTGGCTTAACATACTAATACTTAGAATTTTAGACTGACAGACATCTCAATTTTTTTTGATTATAGGTTTTTTCATCAGTTCATTTTATTGAATGGTAAATTTAGACGTAAAAAGAGTAATGTATGCCATTATAACCATTTTCTTCATTATAACCATGTTCTCTGAATCGTGAAGATGTTAAAGACACTGTCGACGTTTAATAGATGGAACATAAAACACAAATGTGAATGATGGAAAACCTTTTACCAAAACAGTATTCTCTCGCATCATTAAGTAAGAACATAAGTAGTATTTCGAGCAAAACGAAAAACGGATTGGTCCATCATTAAAGAGAACGTCTGCTGTCGTTTGTGGTGGTGCGTTCACCAAATGTTTATTTACACTGAATTGCAGGCAGTTAGCGCTCGTTAACTGTTACGTAAGCGGGCGATCACGATCAGTGGTTACGAGGAGTCGAGGAGCACACAATGGACGCGCTGAAGGCGCAAAATTGACGACAACATCCGGGAAAGCGGTAAGGAAACGATTCAATCACACCGCTCTACCGATGGCAAAAAACAATGAGAGCTGCATTTCGGCCGGGTCGATCGATAGTGTGCGAATACGTGCAGAACTGCTGGGTTATTTTTTACGAGCCAAACAAATAGCAAGCAAATCTGTGGTTATCTCATAGTAAACTGCTCGTTTTATATTCGCGCTACCAACATTATTGTATGTATTACATGATTACATTTTAATAAGTTAAGAGTATGTTAGGTACTCTATGTTAAAAAGCATTGTAATTAAAATTGGTATTCAAATATGTTTTAGGACATCTTTTCTTAGTAAACCAGATACGGAAAAATATAGGTATTGCCTAACCAAGATGCTAGAACCTACTGCGATACTTTGTGACAAAATATAGAGAGTAACAAAAGAAAAAATTTTGTTTGCCGGTCTTTGTCGCAGCTTACTTGGCGAGCTGGATCGCGATTCGCTATTCAAGTAGCGATATTAAACTACTGAATAAAGAATCATGACTTGGACATATTAAGTACAAAGTTATAATTGGAAACTGGAGCATATTGTTGCAAAACATTTACATTATACAAAAAACACTACCTAATATAAAAGTAGGCAGTTGAGCTGAATATTCAGATCCTAGATAGATGATAAAATAAAAACGATAGGTACCTACTTACTTTGACATCAACGGTCCTTTAAATTTAAAGAATTAATAAACAAAATACAAGTTTATGTCTAAAAAACGAGAACTAAACAGCGGACGTTTAACTCAATTTCATTATCGTTCGCGAATAAAAGTTTGATGCCCCGATAAGCAATGAAGGTCGGTCCAAAATGGTCTCCCTTAGCGATTGTGCGCAAAGGTCGCGTAACAATAACCTTAATATGGGGAAGTTTTCGCAATGCCTACCGCGGCGACACTACGGCGCCCAGACAAGGCATTTACAATACGGCTTAAGTATGATGTATGTTAGAAAAGGTCTAATACAAATGAAGCAAATAAATGTCCAACATTATATTTATGTATATAGGTGCGTACGTAAATAACAAATGGCTCTAATAACGTGACTTTACATAAGTTTCAGTTTGTTGTGAAGAACTGGCAGAATAAAACGTACGCGTGATTCCGTACTATTTACTTTCTCAGTTCCATAATACATATCTCAGTAGATAATAGACAGCGCAAGGAATATAGAATTTGGAACAGACAGATAGAAAGCCTCGTTAGTGCCTTTCCGAAGCCTAGATCGTAACTACAAGGAAGTGCTGAACAGCTGCAACCAATTATTGCTAAACGCGGGCTAAATAAAAACAGTGATGACTAGATAGTAATTTTCAATTTGGCTCCCTCGTTACAATGATATCGGTTTGGTGACTATCTTTACAAAGATCGAAAGCTTCACAATCAAAAAATCACAGACACAAAACAATATACATATTGTTATTTAGATACCTGATAAAATAAAACAAGTACCTGCGTAATCTTCAAAATATAAAGCTGTGAGGAAATGCGGAAGAGAGAAATAAATGAAAGCACTTAATACCAGTAAAAAAGATATACGTCAGCTATTACTCTAAATAAAAATCCAAACAAACCACTCGAATTAACACTTCTCTCCTGCTGGCGATCGGGATCGATGCGTCTACTGAAACTAAACATACAAAAGTTTCAACTGTAAACTGTTATCGTTTTACGACCGCGCCCCCTACCTATTGCTAGACGATAAACATGTCCGAGCAAGCATAAAACAAGACGCAAGCCCGGAAATACCCACAGATAAACAAATAAGACAGCTCACAGCACACATAAACCTGACGGCGGAACGGCGGCAGTTGAAGTTCATGAAAAAAATAAATAAAAGCTCCTCTCATTGCATCCGATTGGCAAGTGTCCAAAACAGTGATGAAAAAAAATACCGCAATGCTTAAATTGATATGACACTCATTCAAATAAAACTTGGATATAAAACATCATAACACAAAATTTTCGTAAAAAGTAACGGAATAATACTCGAAGCTGTTAGAGAATTTCCGTACGGCAATGGGTGAAATCAAAACCATCAATTTTTAATTCTAACGACACAAGCAAACGTAATATTTTAAATAAATAATACTTAGTAATAATATTCATTGGCATAAAAATTGCATGCAAAATAAAATGAAAGTTTATGGTAATAACGTAAACATAAGACGTCGCAACAATCCATTTTGTAAGAATTGAATCAAGTGGACAAGTCTTAAAGGCAGACAACACCTTAACGAAAAAACACAAGTCAAGTCAAGTCAGACAAGTGCAAACAACAACTTTAGCTGCATTATATCAAATGAATAGCTTGCAGGGAAGCCTCGGAGCGAGTGAACAAGCCGCAGACTTCTTGGCGACACGACACTATATGGAAAATAGGACACCAAAAGAGACGGGAGAAAAACACTCCAACGAAGGAAATTGAGCGGAACTTGTCCGTGGGAAATGAAGGTTTCAATGAAACTTTTGGTATTGACAATAGGCCTATAAAAGTGAAAGCGTTCAAGCGTAGTTCCTAAGCATTTGGAATGGTCGTGAATGTAGAATAGAATTTAAATTAATTCATGGATGTGGCGCACGTTAAATTGTTTAAAAATCATATTACATCATAATCAATAGAAAAATAAACTGACTGTAATGTATAAGCAAAAAGTCTCCTGCTGTTGACCCAAGGTATCATCATTTTAACAAAAAATATAAGTTCAGTCTAGACTTGTGGCGAACGAGTGGCGTCATCGCTTAATAAAGTTAACACGTCAGTGCACAATTCATTTGCGGTTGTCAAAAATAAACTGTCTCATATCAATATTAATATCCCGACGCATTCGTTACTTAATTTATTCGAGTAATGATCATAAAAGAATATAACTTTTATCGTGTTTTATGAAATTCTCATTTGATTTTAGTGATATAATAATAATAAAGAATTCGTTGGATTATAGAAAAATCGCTGTAATATGACACACCTAAAATTTGTATATTAAAAATCAGCATGCGATTTTGTAAACAAATATTTCAAATGGAAAAAAGCACGTAGGTACTTAACGTAAATGGAAATACAAATGCATACCAATTGAGATTTCTCCGAGTTCTACATCTTACAATGACACACTTACATACCGTAATCGAGCCCTCAACATCATTATTGCACTCATCACCGCGATTCATAATACAGTACAGTTATGAAAACAACATGAAATCTCATGACGTATGGCTCTCATGGATTGCTTTAATTGAAAAAAATTTGGGTATAGATTAACAGTTTTCTGTAATATCAATTAATCGACTGCAAGTAGTAAAATTGAGCTATAACAGTTTAAAACAAGGCCGACGTTCTAAAAATGGCCTAACGGGTTCAGCGTCCGGTGGACCATGCGTAAACTTCGAAGTGTTTATTTACTGCATCAATTTTTGTTCATTGCTATGAAAAAAGAAACTTTCAAGATATACATATATATACTTACATACATTTACATATATTATGATAATGCCTTATACCGCATCCTGTTACTCTTTAATTTTAGTCGTAAACAGACACACAGATAAATTAAATATGTCATTAAATTACAAGAAGATTCTAGCAACTTTGCGTTAGCTTTAGGTAGTAATCTATTGTCGTATGAGAACACGGAGTTACCAGCTACTTCTATTGCAAACTCATCAGATGCAAATACGCCGTTAGCAAAAAGTACTGTAGCCCTATCACGAATAATGAAGAACTACGTCAAGTTATCGAGTAGTACGTACGTTAACTTCACTTTAACTATACGCCGGAGCGATCATGAACTCAAAAATTTTCCTAACGTTAAACTTGCGTATACTCGCAGGTTGGTGACAGATACTAAGTAAAAAAGAATGAATGTTATGGAATGATTCGTTCTGAAATATTTAAGGAATTTATAGTGTTCTTTAAAAATGCTTTTTAAATGGGTTTCGAAGCAATATTAAAGTGAAATACTTGTTCAAATTATGAATTTCAAAAGTGAAAATTAAATAAAACTGTATATTGTCATTATTTAAAATAATTTTGTATCTTTTTAATATAAAAATAAAGGTTGCAGTTTTTGAACGAAATCTTTACGTAGGAGGTACCTCTAAGTAGTCTGTGGTAATATTTTTTTTTCTTCTGTGGATATGGGCGTGTCGGCCTTTTTGAAATTATCATTGTCAATAATGTCAATTTGGAATTTTGTATTAAGCAGTGTATTGTTAGTAAATAATATTATGTTTATGAGTTTGTTATACGATGTTACCACCCTACGATGAAGCCCTGGTATTGCATATCTCTCCCACGGTACGAGAATGGGTTTTGTGTTGTCCAGCGGCTCGAAAAAGACCAACATTGAACAAT
>DWQL01000138.1:0-19677 GCA_018231265.1 Noctuana haematospila | reverse complement strand
AGGTCGACAACAGTGGATCCGACGGCTTAACGTGCCCTCCGAAGCACGGAACCGCGTACATAATGGCGGACACGACCAGCAGGGTTTCTAGCAATACAGCATTACTTATATACATAGAATAATACACAGAAGTTTACAAAGATTCATTATATTTCAGTTTTCTTAGTCTTATTTTATTTAACATTATGACATTTAACTACTTACAACTAGGAATGTGATAAAGTAAATATAATTAATTATTCTTAATATTAGACTATTTTACACTAAAACAACTGTAAATTATATCGCAGTAAAAGAAAAATATAAATAGATCTGATGCAATCTTTCCACTTTACATTACAAAATAACTACAACTACCTTTTTACAAAGTTCATAAATTTGCCAGGGAAAAGTGGCTACAAAACCTGAACTTAGAACATATTTTCATGAAAAATTTAAAAAGCATTTAACTACAGGATTCTTTACATTAATTACATATAAAATTGTTAGGTTAGAAACTGTAATATTTTACAGACAATAAATATTTATAATTAAAAGATCTTACCATTTTTTATACATAAATATCAAGATAAGATTCAATCACGGCCTCTGATAAATGCACAAAGTCTCTTATAATACATTTGACTAGGAAACTTATTATTTTCACATAAATATGTATTATTAAAGTAAAACATCATATAAACTGCGCTACTTCCAGTTTCAAGGTGAGAGACTTCAAGGGCGTCTTCGGTATATCCATGTGGCTGACTCTGAGATGTCGGGATAAGTCACTGGCTCTGAAGAATCCCCTAGAACAGTGCTGACAGATGTATGGAGTATGATTAGTGTGCTGCTTAAGAAGATGAAATTCTAGCATTGTCGCTGTAGGGAACGTTTTGGTACACTCTCCAACAGAACACTTATATTTAGCTAGATTCTCATGTTTGAAAAGCATGTGGTGAGCAAGGCAACGCTTGAGACTAAACGCGGCATTACATATTTCACACACAAATGGTTTTTCTCCTGTATGTTTTCTCATGTGCACCTCCAAGTCCGAAAACGTCTTTTGACACACAGAGCAATGGCCAGACTTTTCAGAGTGCACTCGTTTCATGTGGTTGTTCAGGTTTCCTTTCACATTGAAGGCCATGCCACATATTGAGCAGAAATTCTGTTTTCCTTTTGTGTGGAGCTGCACGTGAGCATTCAGAGCTGTGCGGGTCTTCACCGTTTTAGGACACAAATGACATTGGAATTTCTTTTCATCAGAATGGACGCTTTGGTGTTTCCTAACAAGTGAGGTGTCAGCAAACTTCTTCCCGCAGATTGTACAGGCATAGGGTTTCTCCCCAGTGTGTGTGCGCCGGTGTCTGATCATTGTAGCAACTTGCCTGAACCTCTTTGGACAATACTGGCAGACATAAGGTCTTTCGTCTGTGTGAATTCTCAGATGTGTTATTATATCATTCTTTCTAAAAAATTTCTTACCGCACATCTCACATATAAATTGGCGTTCTCTTTTTACATGGAAAGTTTCGAAATGTCTCTTTAGCGATCCTCTGGTTCGAAATCTAGTTTTGCAGACCTCGCAAGGAAAAGGTTTCTCACCAGTGTGTATACGGATGTGATTGTCGAGCGCAGAGCGGCTCATGGCCATGTGCCCACAAACTATACATTCTACAGGTCCTACTTTATTTCTATTTCTGGCAGTGGATTTGTCTCTATGTTTTTTCTGAACTGGTGGTTTTGGTTCAGTTTCACTTGTGTCTTCACTACACTGTTGAGGGGGGCTGTCTGTAGTGGAGTCATCTTTGTAGTCATTACTATCAGAGTCATTTTTATTATCTTCAGGTATTGTTGTATTACTGTCTACATTGTTATAATACAAATTAGATGCCTGTATGCATCGCAAAGCTCTGTCAGACGCTTCACATTTCATTACAAACTGGTAGCAGATAGACAGGCCGTTAACGCAGTCACCGCACAAGAGGTTCGGAAGTCCATCGTCTTCGGACACAACCACAGTAATGAGTCGCGTGATTTTTGTACTGTACTGAATATCGTCACTTTCCTTGCTGAAAACAGATATAGCGCCGGTTCTTGAAAGGCAAATTCGACATAGAAGTGGATCCATTTTTAAATAATACCTGTTTTGTTACTGTTTCTATGCTAGAGAATAATTAATGTTGTTGACTATTGAATGTTGGTACAATAGGTACATCAAACACATAAATCAACATCATTATGTACAAGCGTTTAATATTCTTGCACGCTAGCAAAGCGTAGTAGATCATTTGGCATTTTTATTTATCAGCCGTTCTAATGAATAAACACTTTATCTAAATAACGTTAAATAAGATTTTTTATTATTATTAGCAAAGAAAGCAAACAATAAAATTATTGAAATCAAATTCATCAAATTGACAATTTGACATTTCAATTTCAAAGCCTAAAACCTACCTATCTACCTGGGTATGTCAAAGACGACATGTGACAACTGACAACTAACTATGAACAATAACTAACTATGAATGACAGCCTAGACTACAACAGAGAATACTAATACTAAAAAGTAGCAGCGTAGTTTATGGCAAACCTAAAATGTGACGAAGTATTTTATTTTATCTAATAATACCTGCGTAATTTTTATACGGCTTTGTTATGATTCATTATAATTCAAATATGCTCTATGATATTCATAAGAAATATTAAATTCAATATTAAAATGTTACTATATGCGTTTTGGGTTATTATGTACATTTAGAGATTTCATGTAGTCGGTCCACTATATAAATTGTATATTTTTATTCTATCATCTTAAGGTGATCTGAAATTGTATTTTGCATCTGTATCTCAAATGTCAATGTCAAGTTTGATGTAAGATAACATCGTTTTAAGATGCTAAAAGTTCTAACCTATACATACATACATACATATGTAGTGAAATCGATATTAATAAAGATAAATAGTGATGTCTGACCTGACATATAATTGAATTATAATCAATCTAGTAACTAATGAAACTCTTTTACGATACATACATAGCAGAATGTGTTTTATTTATTAATACTAAATTCTTGGATTTGTAGTTAACTACTTAAAGTTCATAGCGAGGACATGAGCATGGCTATGTGTAGACTGTGTTGTGTAAATAACGGAATAACAGACATATTTAACGAGACAAATTTACTAAGTAAAACAATTATGTACTGTTGCACAAATATTCGTATTAATGAAAATGATGGCCTCCCATCCCATGTGTGCAGCAGTTGCGAGGAAGAACTATCCATCGCGTACTGTTTTATATTAAAGTGTGAAGCTGCTGACGCAAAACTACGGTCACTTCAAACCGCCTGTGCAAATCTTGATAAGAATGAGGTTATACAAGAGATTAAGCTGGAGGAAAATGATACCATTTTCGAAGACCATTTTGATAGTGATTTGAAAGCTAATACACCAGTGGACCTAAATCTAGAGCACACTGAATCCAAACAATCAATACCTTTAACCAAAGTAAAAAAACACAAGGTTCCTAAAAGGTCAAAGCAAAAAAGGAGCCGTCAGATGCAGCTGCAATGCCAAGATTGTGGACAGCAGTTCAAAAACAATTCAGTTCTTACAATACACATGCGGAAGCATTCAGAACACAGGCCCTATGAATGTACTTTCTGTGACAAAAAGTACAAAGACATAGGTGGGCTCAAGAGGCACGTTGAAACAAATCATAATCAGGGTGGGCGGAAGCGCAAATTTATCTGTGAGGCTTGTGGCAAGAGCTTCTATACAAAACGTGCTCTAGTGGTACATAATCGAACTCATTCTGGAGAAACACCTTACGAATGCGAAATTTGCCCAAAAAAATTCAACCAAATAGGTTCACTACTAAGACACAAGCTACGACTGCATGTTTGTGAGAGGCGCCACAGTTGCCCAAACTGCAACAAAAAGTTCTTAACAAAAGATGAAGTAAGAAATCACATGGTTGTTCACACAACTATAAAGAAGTTTGTCTGTACCATATGCAATGTTCCCTTCAAATATGCTAACAATTTGACAAAGCATGTAAGGCTGCACTATCAGACCGCGGGCTATATTTGTAATTATTGCAGTCAAACTTTTAAGACAAAAGGTAACCTGAGAGGTCACATAGCCCGAATGCATTCGGACAAGTCAGGGTTCTGTGATATATGTTCTAAAAGCTTTTCGAACTATGAGACACACATGTATAAGCACAACGGCAAAACACCTTTTAAGTGTGAGCTGTGTTCTAGTAGTTTCACACTTAAGAATGCTCTAACTCATCATATGAATTTCAAACATAAAAATGCAGACAAATATATGTGTTCTGTAAACAACTGTACAGAAGCATTTCCTTCTAAGCCAATGCTAGCATTTCATGTTGCTAAGTACCACGAGGCCACAATATTATTCCCTTGTGACAGATGTTCTAAAGGTTTTTACAGAAAAAGTGATCTCTCTAGGCATATGCTTTATTATCATAAAGAAAAACCTGAATTATAGATGTAAGAATTAAAATTCATATTTATTAAATTAATGGGTAATAATAAATTAAAATTTAATTATCGTACTTAGAATTTCCCAATTATAATTGTGTTATAATATATTATAGCCCAAATTCTAGGAGAAGCAATAAAACAATACGTTGGGTGAACTGTATTTCATTTTACTAATGTAATAATTACATATTCTGTCATCAACACAATATCTCTTGTATTTGTATAAAACAACTTTATAACATTAGAATTCTATATAATCTATTATTTACATTATAATAACATATAATTGTGTAAATAAAAATAATAAATTGCACATTGTAACAGTCAAACTCTTTGATCCAGTCAAAATGTAAGCACACGTCGGCATAATGATTGTGAAATATAAACATTTAAAACTAAATAAATATAAAATTCATGGTAATGATAATGTGGCTAACGTTATAAATTATGCATCAGTCAACAATTATATCTAGTCACGAGGCTGCAAGCACGCCGTGCTCTGCACTGGGACCTGTGCAAGCTGCACCAAACCCAACCTGCAATTTACTTCATTGAAAAGATCATTAAAGATTTGCAATAATAAAAAGCATTTTGATAGGAATTTGAGAAACAGATTTATTCAAGTTTTATTAAATAAAATATGTTAGTGAGGAAAATAGTAAATAATTTTTTTATTTGTCATTCTATTTATTAGTCTCTCAGTTCAATGGAAGTAAATGTTGAGCATGTGTGAATGCACCGCAACTCAGGCAACACAACACAAGTAGGCCGTCGCCTGTAAGCTCTGCTACTCATTCTCACTGAACACCGGGTGGTGTTCCTCGCACATCCAATTTTAATACATAACAATATATCTAGCTCTAGCTAAATTAGTTCTATTGACTAACATGAAATAAAGTAATGTTGCAAATTAGCACCAGAGAAATTTAGGACTGCAATTGTACATTTAACTAGTGATCCGTACACATACAGCTCCGGGCCACGCATAACAAATACTTCTAATGTACACTTACCTATGTTACATAGTCATCAACAATATGAAACTTCGTAATATTTTGTACTTATGCATCTGTAATTGACAAATGTAGATTTATTTGAAGGACAGGCCAACAACATAAAAGTTATAGTTTCTACATTATAATAATATATTATATTATTATATAATAAAGGGAACATGTCATCAGCTCAGCCTGACCACGCAAGCCACAGTACAATCACAAAGCAGTGAAACAATAAAATATATAGTAATTATGTATAACAGTAGAATTTAAACTATCTAATCATTAGTACCGACGGATTTGTGGTCATTTTGTGGCTATGTATGGTCCCGAGAAAATAATTTAAATCTATTTTTCGTTTAAGTGAACATTCGACATATTAACTTCACATTAGACCTATGGGCAGCGATTTATTGCAACTCCCCGCATGTGGCCCTAGCAGAGCACTTATATCATTTACAAGCTTACACTAATCAAGTAATCACGGTCAAGACACTGAAGTCGATAAAGACGAAATGCAAAGTATTATGAAGCTCATTCAACGCTACATGTATTGTATGGCGACGTGTCCAATATGCAAGTCACACAATAATGTGCCTTCTTGATTCAATACACTGTGTACATGTCATATACCCTAAAGATAACTTGTCATTCGTCGCGGCCACAAGGCATCGTCAGCACTAGCATTATCTTACAATTAGTATCAAGGGTTACAAAAATAAATAGTTAATACGATAGGACCTAGACACGAGTTAGGGCGTATTTGTACACGGGTTAATGTGACAACTTTCGTCAGACAATGGAATATTTTGGAGTGTTAAGTATTAGGATATTAAAATAAATATAGCTCATAATCTCATATACATATTAGAGTCAACGATAAATAAAATAGTCCCATGTAAATGGCAACCACTCGCTACAACACAAGCGTGTAATTTTAATAAAACTAATTAATTTCAACACCACAAAGGCTTTGTTTTACATAAAACAACCTATCTATACACATACGCCTAAACATTAAAACTTGTGTACAGAAAACTGTACCACTGGAATTACACTATCAATTTGTTCTATATAATGTGGCTAATATAACAATAAATTATATAACTTTTATACTGGCTTTTGTCAGCTTCTGTTTGTCATAACCACAACTAACTGTACATAGCACAAGAGCACCATACTTTATAACAGTTTTCAGGTTTGAGGTGCTTTCTATAAATATTTCTCATAAAGCAGGCCTTCAACTACACAGCCACGGTCTGTGCCTAAGTATTATTTATTATAATATAGTTAGAAATATAATGTATTGCATTGGGCAGTCCTCGACAAATTGTTTGTAATCTCCAACTTGAGTTACAAGTGTGCTTAAAATCTATGTCAAAATATACAATATTTACCTTATTTTAATATAATATAATTTTCTTCTGTTTGAAACTGGTAGTCTTTGTATCGTTGGAAATTTTGGAGTCTGCAAAATAGCTTCGTTCATAATGAGTCTTCAAGTTGGGTTCATTTTTATATCTCTGTTTTTTTCTAGTTGTTCTGTGAATAAATATAACAAAAATGTAAAAATATAATATAAAAAATATTAAGAAGAAAACCATACAAAACATACTTACACATTTATTTTTATAAAAAAAGCGACTGCTAAAATTGACAATGTATAATTTTTGTTATGAGGAAACGTGGCCCTCGTGGCCAGGGGTTCTCCTAATCCAACAACATACAACATATATTGCTGTACCTCAGTTGATGGCCTGCTCCGTCATCTGCAGGCAGAGCGCGTCGAGGCTGGAGTAGTCGTCGGCGGAGGGCGGCGGCGGCGGGCGCGGCAGCGCGGCGGCGGCCGGGAACGGCGGGTACGAGTGCGACTTGCCGCGCGGCACCGCCGGCGCCCACGCGCTCGCCCGCCGCACGCCCCGCCCCGCCACCGCGCCGCTCGCGCCGCCCGCGCCGCCCGCCCCGCACGGGACGCGCCACCTGCACACCGCGACCAACATTACCTTCATAACTCACTATTTTGTTAATCATATCATAAATAAAACATTTCTTAAATTTTGGGAAATTTAATTCGCTTTTTTTTATTGAAATAAAAAAAATTATTCATACCTCGTTGTACGAAATCCGCCCTCCTGCTCAATATATTTTATTTCTTTTTGTTTTATTATGACGGTAAAGGTGCGTTACCGTGGCTTGGGCCCGCGGCGGTGCAGCGGCATGTCGCTGACGTGGTGGAAGAACTGGCGCGGCGGCAGGCGGTGCCGCAGCCTGCGCAGCGCCTCCACCAGCTCCGGCCGCTTGAACGACTCGTGGTGCAACGCCTGCCCCACAACAGATTACCTCAAACACTACTGAACAGATATTTAGTATGGCAGTCACCGATAGACGATGAGATTCATAAGGAACGTTTAGGTGTATAATACATTAGGTTTTGTGCAAATTACCTAAAATATGTTATTAGATGTTGAAGATGTCATACCTTCTCGACCAACCAGCAGTGCAGCGACATGGGGTCAACTACCGCGGCCTCAACGTCGGGGGCGCCGCCCGGGGCAACTCCGCCCGCCCCCGTACACGTCACCGCAGCGCCCGCGGTCGCCCCAGCGCCGGCCGCACTCGTTCCATTACACATTACTTTTGACGCTGAAATGAGCACAAATTAGGATTGAGAGTAAAAAATTTCCATCATCAATAGACAATAATTTTTAAACAGTCGTTAACAGAATAATTAATTTTATTGCACATACATAAGTTTTGACTTATTTATGAAAATTCAATAAACCTTGCATCATCCCTGAAATCGTCTCTTTCATTTTATAGGTCAGCCACCAGCCCCTGTGAGTTTTAGCGCTCATAAGTTCTGAAGCACTAGCCAAAAACATGCCTAACGGAAAAGGCTACACAAGTTTAATGAATAATTTGATCACTTCCAATTTTAAGCCCAGAGTTTTGTCGACAGTTGCGAGTAGAGTAGAGTTGAGTAGTAGAGTAGAATATCTGTTACCCAGATCAAGAGCAGCGACCACAGCGACGGGCAGGTCGGAGGCGGGCGGCATGGGCGACAGCAGCACGGAGCGCAGCCGCTCCAGCGCGCGGCACACGGAGCCCGCGTGCGCCATCTCCGCGCGGATGCCCTCCAGCACAGCGCCGCGCTCGTTCAGCTTCTTTATCGACACTAGGATCTTGTGTCGGGCGCCTTTTGTTACTCCTGCAAACATGTAAACAGGGGAGAACATCAATGTAATGAATTGGAACACAGACAGTCTTTAAAATTAAACAATTCACTGAATATGAAATTATATTGTAATGCAACTGCAACAGATGTTGCAGATTTAAGAGTGATACAAACTTTCAAGGTTAAATCTATTTCCTTATCTATACATTTATCTGTGTGTCAAATGGAGGTGGAGTTCGTTAATGACAGCTCTCATGGACACTTGTAAATAAATACTATAGTTTTTTTTTCTTTTCCATGGCGATGACGTAATCACTTTAAGCCAGACAAGTAAAAGCGGAGAAACATAATAATTTTCAAAGGTCATAAACGGAATTTGGAAAAGGGAAGATCAGGAGAGTATTGAGGTCGAATAAAAAGAGAAATTGAGATGGAGGTACTATAAAGTTTAAAGTTTCATCTACTGCAATACTCGTAAGCTATAGAGACTCACCTAATTTCTCCAAGTATTTCTCGTCCATAGCCATCATTTGTTCATAACTTATGTTCGTGAACAACCACACGTACTTATGTAGCCTTAGACTCTTCAGCCACTGCGCCACTGTGGACATTCCGGGGAACTCCGTAAAATTGTGGGACCTCAGGTCGTCCAATCTCGTCTCGCTGCCCGTCGTTCCGTACAATATACTGATCGGCCTGAGCTGGCCTAAACTATGCTCACTAGACAAAGAAAAACTCCTAGGTTTCTGAACGAATGGTTCATCACTTAAATTTTCCGCCGATGAAGACATTTGCATGAAGTTCGTCGACGGGGGCGTCAGACTGTTCGATCTCTGAGACTTTGGCTGTCCTATCGCCGCGTCAAAATTTAACATATCACCATCTATGCTAATATCTACGTCTCTACCGTTCTTCGAGAACGACTCCTGTAAGGGATCCGTATAGGAATTATGGTCTATGCTGTCTAAAATTCCCCTAAATTCTACATTCTTGCCGATGGTTCGTCTGAAGACGTTGTTTGATCCCCATATGTTAGTGTCGGGCAGTAGACAGGGATCTATCCTTTGCTGCCAAACTGTGTCCGTGTTCCTATTGCCTGTTATGTGATTTTCTAAGTATCTGAGCCACTGTGTTAATGTTCTGAAAAGAAAAAGGATACAAGATGATTTTATTGTTTGAGCAGTTTTAGTTTGGTATTGTTCAAATTTACGAGCTTGGTTTTTGAATGCACCTAGTATTCACTTGGCACAGCAAATTTATTGGAAATAAACATTGATTTCAATGACTTATAAATGAAAAATACAACAAGTTTGTCACTTTGAGACTTAATTTTCAGATGGCAGATGCACATGTTTCAGCACTGTAACTATGATTGTCATCCTCCATCTTGAATTAGAGAGGTGTGTCCATCAGTTGAACTTTAATACTTAATTATAATTAATGTAATAAAATAAATACCGTTGATCATGATGTGTCAAGGCTGGATGCACCAACAGATAGGAGAGCAGCTGTCGACACAAGTCGGGCGCGACCGTGCGCCTCGGTGCATCTACGCATCTTTGTACCAGCGCAGGCGCTGCGCCGACGTACACATTTTTTGCTCTTTCATTGTCAGTCCGCAGTAGGGGCAGCAGGGTCAATAGTTGTCTTAGGCGGTCACCATCTGGGAATTACATGTAAATAAAAATTTATAAACTTCAAGGAACTGACATACCTAATTTTTGTCTCATTGAAATATAATCTAGTTTAATATGAATGATGAACCATACTTAGAATAACTTTAAATTCGTATCCGGAACGATGAAACATAGTGAGATAGTGACAATAATTATTGAAATAGAGAAAACTAGAAAAATATTTTGTTTTAAAATTAAAAAGTTTGCAGTTTGTTTTACATAGAATTTAAATTATCAATACAACAATGAATATAATTGTTAGCAACAGTTTAAGATAATTCTCAGAGCAAAGTAATCATTTCTTATCAGAATCTTTTACAAACAATGTATTTGATAAAATGTAAATCTGTTTTAATTTTTAATTCATCTATCAATTTTTTATCTTCTGACAACTTCCAATATTGTGCGCAGAGTGTGGCATAATATTTAAGATTTTAGATATTTAAAAATATTACTTAATATTTAAGTCAATTTACATGTCTGTTTTTAGGTGGTATTAAAAAGAACTATTGTGAAACTCTCTTGAAAGGCATGTGAAATGTACCAACCCACTATTCAAATTTAATGCAACTTTATCAAAAACTAAATTGACTATTTACTAGGAAATTCAAGAATCTGCAATCTGTAAATTTGTAAATGTGTAATTTACTTAACTGTTTTATGTAGATTAAAAGAAATGTTATAGGACTTACAGGTGAAGTCAATTATATAGGAAACACACTGCACATACAGTGAAATCAAATGTCCAATCAATCAATTCACATACCATTCAGGATAATCATGGGAGATTTGGATAAACTCAGACACTGTAGTAGACATACCTTCTTCATCGTCATCGTCAGCGCGCGCGGCGAGCAGGCTCGCGAGCAAGGCCTCATCGTTGGCCTCTCGCTCAAGGCGTTCGTCCTGTACGTGGTTCTGGAGAGCCGCTTCCACGGCGCGCTGCACCAGCCGCAACCCCGGCCACGGCACCCGCCGCGCCAGCGCGCACGCCACCACCGTCCGCTCGCACGTGCCCCACTGCTCGAACACCCCGACCACACCCCCCATCTGCTCGTGAAACGTGCCGTTCATCTCGCCAACACCATATCAATACAAGTATTTCGGATTTGTTTGGGTTCAACACGTCAAATGCGTGACAGCTGATGATCCCTGTAACACGGATTTTGGCTTCGGTCGCAGCGTTCGTGGTGGCGGCAGCGGAAGTACCCCTTTGACGTGTCCACGGCTGATTATTTGCATTAATTTTGCAGGTAGAATAAAAACATAACATTTATTTCTATCGACGGGCAGTCAAATTATCAAAATCTAAAATGGCCGACCACAGACTACATAAAGAAAAGTAAAGTAGGTAGGTACACTTAACACTACATAACTACATTTTTGAACTGTTTGTAAATGACAATGTTATAAATGCGATAACAATTTTATAATTAAATCTCAATAAACAAAAAATAAGTTGTTCAATAAATAATGTAAGCCTAACTAAAGTATTACTATTAAAATGTAGGTATAAATGAATGCGTATTTCTGACACTAGATGGTACTTATTTCCAAGGAGTAGGTACTTCGTATTCGTACATATTTCTCTAAACATTGCAGCGTAATTATAATCTTTTTTTATTTAATTATCACACAAGACTAAACTCTTGTCGGAGCATATAATCGGTACCTACGATAAACGATGACTAGTGGTGGCGATGGTTGATAAAGTAGTTAGTTGCTCACTACTCGCCAATAGATGTCAGGATAAGTCAGATAAATAAATATTCATATTTCATCAGTATGTACCTAGTTCGTATCTAATTAATAATAATTTCCAAAAAAAAAATATCAAAAGGAAACAAAAAGATTACCAATATTACAAAAATATTAGATGCAGATACTACAATTACAATTATTGTTTGCATTTTCATTATCTACCTATCCACATACTTTATGCCTATCCATTTGTAAGTACTTATTATTTGTGCGATTTATTTACTCATACTAAAATCATCAAGCGGAATCATTGATAAAACTCGAAAATTGAAAAGAAAATATACTTGTACCTATTTGTGAAGATTTCTTTTATATTTTCAGTTGACAAAAAGTTGCTGCTAAGTTGCACAATGTCCAGTAGAGATTAGAGATTATGTCCTTTTCTGTCCCAAATGCACAGCAATGATGGTGGTCTAGTAGTTTCATTGTGCAAGGGACGCAAGGGTTTATGTTTAAGGGACAAAAATATAATAATGTATTGACTTATCTTTCCCGCCCCGTAATTACCTAATTTCTAAAAATTTGCATGGAACAGCTAGCACGTTAATCTTGCTAGTTAGTACATTCGTTTGTTTGTGAACTTGGTGTTTTCTTAGACCTTACCAGCCTGCGACGCCTTTTTGGTCCACTGATGGACATGGGTCTTTCCCCACCGGAGAAGACAATTAAAATAAAATAAAATTTACTACCTTGGGTGTTATTAAAACCTAAGTTAAGTAAGCACTTACCGAATATAATTGTCGACTTGGTGGATAAGCGGGGTACCCAGTAATACGGGATATCAACCCAGTACAGGGGCTCTTGCGACCTGTTTTATGTACTATGTTTTAATAAATAAAAACATTTTTGATTTTTTTGACTTAAGCACCTAACAAGTGAAACAAGTAATTATTGGTAAGTTTAGTAGTGGTATTGCTTAATATTTGTTCCTAAGAAACCAACTTCACACATGTAAAGCGATCAATCTCAGATCTGTGCCATTACCGGAGCTCCGTAAAATTCAGCCGCGCTTACGGCGGGCTTATTATTTTACTGCGTCGTAAATTACCGGATTACAACCTTCAGTGCTTGCGGCAAACTGCCGTAGGTACGACTATTCTCGTTATTGCCAAGATACCTCGATAAGCGGATTTACTTCTTAAATCATAATTTTAGAACTAAAGGAATATGGAAGCAGTAATATTAGATATAGGTCCATTTCGCTTGGAATAATTAGGATCGCAGAGATAGAAACAAATGGAAATAGTAGTTACTCGTAGTAACATAATGACATAATAATTTGAGCGTAAAGATAATAATATAAGATTTATTTACTGATTTGCCATATTTTATCATATTATATATGGTCTGATTTAGATTATCTGTAGATATTTTAGGTTTTTTTTGTTTAATTAAGTATC
This sequence comes from Noctuana haematospila, assembly GCA_018231265.1. NCBI lineage: Eukaryota > Metazoa > Arthropoda > Insecta > Lepidoptera > Hesperiidae > Noctuana > Noctuana haematospila. The sequence continues at coordinate 6,171 of DWQL01000138.1, read as the reverse complement.
TACTTAGGTAATTTTTTCGTTTCTTTCCAGATTTGCGTAGTTTTTTGTATAATATAATTTAAAACAATAAGCGATCTATTATAGGCATTGTATTGAGAGAAAGTGGCATTCGCAAGAAATGGACCAATTGTACAGATTGTAACAACGGTCCAGCGGAGTCCAACCCTTTGTGCGAAATTGCGAAAACGGGAACAATGCACGATGAAATTATACAATTTGCATATTCTTCGTTTTTCGAGACAATTGTCTTCTAGTCGAATTTCTTTGGCAATACACGTAGACAAAGTCGGGCCAATTTCATGGTACTGTCGGAATTGTTCATCTGTACCGGCAACATGGCTGCGTCTCTTTAAGAAAAGAATACGGTGATTTGCGTAAAATGCCTTAAAATATTATTACTGCTAGCAAATAGCGTCGCTCAAAATGTCTACCTGATATCTACAAATAGTTTATATATAGGTTAACTCCTAGGTAAGGGTTTGTAGGGTTCTCGATGTTCGATGTTCCTATCCCAGACAATTTTTAGAATAAAATAGGTAGGTATTAAATAAAATAAATATTTCACCTTCCTTTTCATCCTGAAAAATAGTTTACGCTTCATCCCCTCATATTAGATTTTACTCTACATAATATTTTACGGTACTTAGGTATTGTTATTTCTTATTTCCTACAAGCCTTTCGCTGCGGCGGTGGTTATTTTGGGGGTTATTTTGTATCGTTGACGTATTTTTGACAGATCGATGTAACCGATTTGTAATCTGAGTTAGATATCTATTTTAAAGCCGTTATTTCTTTGTTGGTTTGTATAAAGTAAACTTCACATAAAAAAGGCTTTTGTTGTGGGAAAGGTGGCGCTTGGAAATTTTTATTTATTAAATGTAGCTAAATCATCAATATGATAAATCAGATACTTATGTTATATTTTTATTAGACACTTAGATAAAACCTGACATTTAATAGAAAACGCGCTAATAGATGTTTCACATACAAAAACTACGACAACTACAACATTGATTTGAGATTTCCATATTATTATCTAAAGGCAATTTCGACCTTTTCGTCACTTGTCACAATTCAGCTTTCGTAGCAATCCTTTAACGTTACCACAAGAAGATTTACCACGCATATTATTAATAATTCATCGGAAATCTTCAAACGTTTCGGAAATATTTAAAACGAACGACTGGTCATCTTCAGTAATAACAGAAAGCGTAAGGAAATGACAAATTTTTACGCATATATGCACTTTTATCATGATCCGCATTACATAATTGCATGTCCAACGGCCATTTACGAAATGCATTGGAGCGGCTATTGGGAAGCAACTGTCACGTCTTTATTTGCGTATTGTGCGTCACTTCCGGTCGACATTTTGTATCTCAATAATGTCCAGCGGTGGTCGCCATTATACATAATGACAGTAAAGGGTTATAATACCCTCAATCGTCTTTCAATGATATAGATATCTATAGAAAAAAATGATAATAAATTATTTTTTATTACTACATTTTCATATTAGTAAATGAAAGCTTTGCATGTTAGAAAGAGTATAGACAGAAATTTAAGGTCTTGAAGGTAAGTAATCCTGCTTCTATTCTATTCTTCTATTCTATATTCTACATGCTGTTCGAAACCCTATAAGAGAAAATAGAGGTATAGTAACATTGAATGTTCAAACGAAAGAAGAAAAGAGTGAGCCTTTTTTATTGTCTTAAACACTTATTATTTTTGTTTGGAAGGCGGAAGGACTTAATGAAGATTAAACGGTACGAGGGAGTGAGCGGCACCTATGCAGATAAAGGATTTCATTATTTAACTGTAAACCGTTAAACAACAAAATAACAATTAATAACGAAAATGAATACTTACATTAAAAACTATATATATATTAAGCTTTGAAAATCTCGATATATATTTTTTTACATTTAACCCTTCAGCGCGACGCGATGTTACAATTGTCCCAATTGCACGCGGAAGGGTTCATCAAATGACAGGCGCGTGGCTAACCGCTATGTGTGCAAAAAATATTCAAATGAAAATATGCCCTAATTATATAGAAATAGAATTTAAAATGTTCATAATCATACCTAAGACAGCTGTATCCACAGATTTTCGAACCGTGTTCCGTAATTCGATACCGTTTTACATAATCAGGCTGTATTTTAGAATGAATATAGTGGACATTACGAGTATGTAGTTTAACAGTTAATATAAAAGATTAATCACAGATTCTGTCCCAATATTACATTATGAAAAATATTACAGAAACTCTCTATCCTATACTATAGGTACTCTTCTTCCTTCTTATACTGTAACTTCCTATCTAGGTACTATCGGGTATGCTTCCTGTACACCCATCATAAGTATCTACACTGAGATTTTATTTAACCAAAGTTCGTTATAATAAATCAGCAAACAAATAGTGTACCAGAGCTAGAAATGGATCTCAGATATAAACATGGTCTTTCACGGCAACTTATACTTATTAAAGTTAGACTGAATATTCTGAATAAGACTTATTAATTTTGATGAGTTTCTGACTGAGACTATGATTCTAAAGTACATACCTTCACGCTTCACACTCACAGCCCCACAGTAGGATTCCCTGTGTCGTGGGTGCCATGGACATATACAAACACAAATACACAAACACCCAGACCGAGAACAGAAATCCAAATTCAATATTTAAATTTCTGCCCCGCCGGGGATCGAACCCGAGACCCTTCGAGTAATGGACTGGCGTGGTAACCACTACACCACACGGGTCGCCAACCTACTATTTGTTTATTGAATTATTCCATATAGCTTTCTGTTATACAGCCAATGTGTTTTGTGTTAAAAACTAGTCTTTTTCAAAACAACAATGGCTCCAACAACTCCATTCGCAGTGAGAGTTAGTATTAGCGACACAAATGCAGTTCTGCCATTGATATGATTACGTTCTGGCGTAAATGCGGTTGTGTTCACAAAAGCTCTTTTGTCTCAGACGTGGTGAGTATGAAGATGATATCGTGGCACCAACATTGTTTGTTTGAAAAGTCTGCTCTTCATGTTAATGAATGCTAGTGTGAACTGCTCTATTTGAAAGAACTCCTAGATAGAACTGAAAGTGGCCACCGCAAATATAGCTTAGTGTTTTTTGCAGTTACCTACTCGTAGATTCTAGACAGACTAAGGCAATGTAAAATTGTGGTGAGGTAATGTCAAACTATTTTTGCAGAGAAAAAATTTATACTTACTTACGAGTAGGTATGTATGAAAAAATAATTAGGTACCTATATACGAGTAAGTAGATATGGTTCCAACACAATTATCGTATATTTTTTTAGAAAGATGCATTTAATTTTCCCTAATAATTAATAGCCTTAAGGCACGTTTAAACCTTAAACGAAAAATGTAAAAATTCACACATAATACAATATAATTTATCGCATCGCAAAAACAATGCAGTCCCGTTAGGATTGACCACAGGTAGCACGCTAGCGGGTCCAACCCTTCTTTACACCCTTCAATAAACAACAATGGGTAGGCCCCGCCCCGGCTACGCGACGACGACTGTCAAGCATTTGTCACCCTCAATTGTATCTTAGACTCTTTAATAAACGCACGTTCCTTAAGTGAGCAATCCAAGATGGCGCTTTGGACCCCATACTCGGACGAAGCATTGGACCTCAGCAAAGTAACGGTTAAAAAGGAAAGATTATCGCCTGTCCGCGAGATAATGTCCGAATACCATTACTCACACGCATCTGCACCCCTAGAAGCAGTACGTCCGTACTATCCTGTATCTATGTACCCTGAGCAAAGTGTCCCAACAGCGCAGATATCGCCTGTCTCAGTCGGAAGTGCCTGGTCTCCGACGTTTCGGAAAAACGCACAGTCTCCACACGATTCAATAGAATCGTTCGAAGTTGACTCACTATCAGATGATGTTGAATACCAGGCTTTTGAGAGGGATGCCTTACGAGCGATGGCTGAGAAAAACGGTGGCGCCTTGCTGGGAAACAACCCGCGCATGCGACGCGCGGTCCAAACCACCCAAGCAGCTGACGACTCGTATAGAAAGCAGAGGGAGAGGAACAACTACGCAGCGAAGCAAAGTAGAGATAGAAGGAAGCTTCGAGAAGTTCGTCTCGCCTTCCAAGTGACGTTCCTTAAAAAGAAGTTAGCGGACTTGAGGTCGAGGCTCGGCGAACGAATGTGTGCGCGCTGCAAATATCAAGCCTAACTGAATTTAGTTTTTGAACGCTGTAATAAGTGTGACTCTGTCGTTATTTATTTGAAGTGTGACGTATAGTGAGCAATTGCGAATCCTAGTTGTAAATAATAAAAAAAAATTGTTTTGATATTATCTTATCTGTGCCAAAAATTTTGTGAAAATATCTTTAAACAAAGTGCCATTTTATTAGCTGTAAGAATAATTTATTCGGTAATGTGTAGAGAACGTAATAAAGATTTTTAAATAAATGACTCGTTTTCTTTTATTTCCAGTGATATAGGTACCTGCTTATTTAATTGAACCACTCCTGCTTTCCTATTGGCTATTTAAGATAACGTGCGCAAGCGCCAGCCTCAGGGCACGCCTATTGCATCATGTTCTTAATAAATGTATGGAGGTAGAGGTTCGATAATAAATGATTTTCCCAAATTCTACCCCTAAGGGGGTAAAAAACGGGGACAGTTTGTATGAGACAACGTGATTCCTTGGTCCAATTAATTATGAAATCCATGCGGACGGATTATAAACTCGCGGGTATAAACTAGTACCTACCTATATTATAAGTTTTAGGTAAACACCAACGAGTGTCACTCAGGGGCTTTTGTGCACGCGACTATATTTTCGTTTCCACGAACAACTGACAAATCGATCATATTGCACGCCTGTTCTTATTTTAGGTACCTAATCTCATCGATCTACAACATGTGGGCACAAAGATAACATTAAAATGGTGTCGATAAAGGGTTATTTAGATTATGCAGCGTGCCAAGTACGAGTAGCTGCAGGCTCGTGGCGCGCACGCGATTAATTTTGTTATTTTCCGACCACGGTGCGGCGGATCGATGGTGTATGCAACTAAGGTCTTTAATCTTGAAATTTAGAAAAATTATTGTAATCTTATTCACTGCACATGACGGTAAGAAGCTTAGTAAGCTTAGTTTTAAATCATACACTGTAGTTGATTGTATGTATACTTATATAGGTAGTATGTATAAGTTTCATAAAGGTATCTACTGATTTCATTCATGGTATTTAGCACAAAATATAAAGTTACACATAATATAGACAACAAGACAGACGCAAAGATAACATCATTGATGATACGTGTGACAGTAAAGGTGTGAATGTTAGATGTAAAAGAATTCTCACAATAAAAATCAGAACAGAAACCTACCGCCCCGTTATGTAACGCCCCGATCGATATTACATAACGCATCGCAAGGGTTGCGTGGACCCCCGCAATGTACCAAGCTAGCGACCCTTGCAAGGGGACGAAGGGTGCACACAGAATGGGGTGCACTGATCAATTATGTGCGATTTCATTAAACATACGTATTGGGATATTTCGGAAACTCGTAATTGAGAAAGTGTTGAACTGCAAATCACAAAATTTACTTTTTCTATGATAAAAATGCACACACGAAAAAAATATTTTGCATTTGTGATTGCTATTGTAACTCTATCTTTATTTAATATTCTATTAATTACAGTTTATACGTAAAATACTTTAATATTATTTAATAGATATAATATAAATTACTTAGGTAAATAGACATTGTAATAAGTAATAATTCAATTGAAATTGCACGCCATAAGATGGCAAATCTGAGATACCTATGTATATTTCTGTGAACCTATTAACCAGATTAAATTTATGCAAATAAACGATAGGTATTCTATTCTATTACTGTACCTACCTACGTCCCTAGATCTACTATCTACATCTACAGCAGCTCTACATCGAGCTTAAAAGCTTTTATTATAGCGCTCTGAGGCCTAAAACTTCGTATGTAACACGACACTTTTCTATCTACTCAGTATTCGTCACCGTTGTAACATTTGACAATTTTTATCTACGAAGTGTCCCATGAGACTTGAAACAACGCATAAGCAAGTAAACCGTTACTTCGTAGGGTTCTAGGAAAATATTTGCATTGTCGATGCAAACAAAG
>DWQL01000137.1:0-19733 GCA_018231265.1 Noctuana haematospila | reverse complement strand
GGGAGAGACCCGTGCCCAGCAGTGGGACATAAAATGGGTTGAAGGCAAAGCTTCCACACGACATTAATGACATTAGTAATCGCATCGTGCTATTCACTAATATGGGAGTCTCGTCTTTTACTATATTTTTATTATGTAGTCAAGTTGAAGGGGCAACACGAACAAGCAATGTGTCATAATTTCATAATTAATATTTTCAAATTATGACAATCCACTATTTGTCATTAATTATCTCAAAGCTCAAAATGTCCAACGATTACGTCGGTTCTCAGAAGCCGGGGTCGGGAAAAACGGATGTCCTGTGCCCCGTGCCGTGGTCGTTATGAGCACCTTCTGGAACTCACCTATTCTTTGTGTTGTGTTTTTATCATTGGCATGATATGCCGCCGCGGCATGTTGCCACAAGCAAAAAAAATAAATGCGTACGTAGTACATTCTATGTAGTCTATGGACAATTGCGACAGTGACAGCTGTGACAGGAGTGTCATAATGTTGATTTAATTTTTGGTTTGATTTGAATTCTTTTGGAAAAACAAAATGGCTATTGGGATTGATACTACAAGTTGGAAACCAAGAAAAATAAAAGGCACACCAGCCGCTAAACACAGAAATATCATCGGTGTAGGTATAGTCGGTTTCGGAGTACTGATTGGCGCTTTTTATCAGTAAGTATAAGCATTGATTTCAGATCTAAAGGTATGTTGTAACAAGTATGTAGTTAAAAATAATAAATTTAAAATTACTCTAAAAGTCTAGTAAAGTTGCTGCATTGTAGACTTGTGGGGATAACACTCTGTCTAAAAACTATAAAGCTTTGTGTACTTTAAAGCCGTTAAATATTTTAAAGCAGTAAAATATTTATTTTTTCAGATATTCAGGTGTCACAGCAAAGTTTAGAAAAGCGCTTGATAGATTCTATGAAGATCCAATCGAAGAAGTAGAAAGAAAACAATTAATTGCCAGCGGACTGCCTGGCAGAACTGGTGACCAAATCAGAGAAATTATAGAAGACTATGAGAGCCCTGACAAACCACATCAATAAAATGAGAACAGACAATAGTAGTTTTAGGTTAGTGTAGATACAATTAGCTAACACATTGAAATATATAGATAAATTAATCCAAGATCTTGTTTTAATTACTAGAGACTTCAATAACACATGCAAAGTTGTGAGCAAATACTTTGCACAGAGTTTTGTTATGGATGAGAGTTCTTTGAGGAACTATAAAGAGAAACAAGGCAATTCCAGTAACTCTCAGAAAAAAGCAGCTAAAGTCCAAAAGAAACCAAGAAAAAGAGTCAAAGGCCAAAAAGACATAAGAACATTGATTAAACCAAAGAAAAATGAATTAGTGACCTATTCTAAAGATTTTGATTTGATTTGCAAACAATCTGGCATCGATGTGGACTCCGAACAGTTACAACTAGCTATAGCATTGTCAAAATCACTTCAAGACTCCAAAACAGTGAATAATAGTAACACTAATAGTAAAAAACCTTTAACATGTAATGAAAGGAAAGGCAAAATCAGGACAACATTGCAAGAATATGGCTTTAAAGTTCCTGATACTAAATGTTGTAAAGCTAAAAAAGTTAAAAGATACAGGAAACAATATAAACTACTTTTAGCTACAGATATAGAGAAACAGGAAAGAATTGCTAATAAGTATGCTCAAATTCTATTTACAAATGTTAGTATTTGTAGTGTAAACGAAAATAGTATTAATTGTGAAAATCCTAGTTCCTTTCTATATCATATAACAACCAATATTTCATATGAACAGATAAAAAATGATTCCATATTTTATGTCAATAATCTAGTGGAAAAATCTTTGACAGAGAAGCATCATACATTAAAAGATTGGTCAAAAATACCAGGTAGACCTAAAAGTCCTAAAAGAGAGTTGTCATCAGATATACAATTCAAAAGCTTAGAGTGTTCACAAGAAGAATTAGTTAATATATTTAGTGGCACCATTAAAACTGCACAAGAAATTGTAAAAAGAATATATAGTAGCAATAAACTAAGCAATTCAAGCTCAAAAGAAGATATCAATAACACTAAAGACCCAATTACTCATACCTTAGATCCAGAGTTAAAGGATACAAATTCACTACACCTTGAGATAAAAGAGGCCTTAATTGAGAATACATCTATCGAAGACTTTATCACTAATAAATCAATTGTTAAAGAAACATTTACTATGCCACCACCAGCCACTAGAAGTTGTTCCCCTGACATATTTGATGATGAAGTTACAATAATAATGGATAAATCAAAAGACGCATCTTTGCAAGAAGACCTCTCGGATAGACCAATGGTAAGAGAACGAAATGATTATATGGATTTAACTGAATGTGTTAATGTTTTAAATTGTAATACCTCTAATTTTAAACACAACCCATATTTGTCCCAAGAAAGCAACAGAACCAGAATAAATCCAAACGACTTTATGGAACTTACTGGATGTGTAACTGCATGTTCGCAAAAAATTTCTATTGACACAGAAAATGAAAATTTTACTGATAAAGAAAACTGTAGCCCAAATGTTATTAAGAAAAATAGTCAAAAAGACGTGATGGACTTAACCCAGTTACCAAACTCAAACAATAGTTCACAGTTGAAAAATGATGTTTATGATACTGAATCTTTAGATGGCACTATCATAGTGGTAGATGAAGATTATAATAACTTCAATGCAGATAAAAAGTTGTCGAAGTTAACTACCCAAAAATCTGATATTATAGATTTAGTTATAGGTCCACGATTTCATAACAAGTTAAATCATAATTCAATAATTAATTTAATGCAAAGCCCTGAAAAGGATGAAACTGATAAAAAAGAAACAAACAATTTGAATTTTCGCAGGAATCATATAAACAGTTCTCATTCAGATACTGCTAATTCTATAGAAAACCATAAAAGTCCAAGATGTAACTCTGTATTAGAGGATAATATTATAGATACAATGGATTTAACGCAATCTTCTCATTCGGAAGACAGTCTTTCTGGTGTTCAAATGCGTGAAGGCCCTGAAAACGCTTCTGTCGTTACGGCATCGAATGATGAAACTGAAAAGGACCTCTTAGAAAATCAAAGAAATAGTCCTGGAGGTTCAAATTGTAATAATGACAACCAAGATCATTATGGTGATACAAATCCATCTAACTCTCCAATTTTTATGAATGACTATGACTTTTACAGATTTGACAGCCCATTAAATGATGATATCCCTTTTAATTTTTCCAACAGTCCTGATCAAAACAAAATTGGCGATGATAATCAAGATGATAAAAACCAAGCAATGGATTTAACACAATCTTCTCGCTCTGAAGATAGTATAGACATTATTCACGAGCCCAGTAGTGATGTAAAATCGTTAGATGATACCATTGTATTGAATGATAAGGATTATTACTCACATGAATTGGTTGATAATGATATAATAGTTGGTGAAATAAATCCTGTCAATGTAGAAAATGACAGTCCTGACCAGAATAAAAGTCTGCAAATATCACAAGATAAGTGTGGAATAATTATAAATGAATGTCCAAATCATCAAAGTGAATATCAATTTAATGATGACATATCTAAATATTCAGAAATGAAAATAAGTAGTCCAAATCGTTTAAATAGACCTTCAGTTAAAGACAATGATAATAGTGATTCAAATTGTACGAAATGTGATCATCATAACATGAATAATGACTCTGAGGAAGAAAATCATAAAATTGATTTAACTCAATATTCTGATGGTGCTGAAGACATTTTTAGGCCAGAAATCACAGAGGTTACTAATGAAATAGGAGAAAAACATAACTTTTCTATTGATTATGATAATTACGTTCAAAGTAGAAAACACAGTGATGATATAATAATTATAAATCCTATGAGTGACCATATAAAACGTGTTGAAAAAGAGAACAGTGGTTCTATAGAGGAAGCTGTTACAAGTTCCAGTCAGAATACAGTATTTGAAATATCAGATGATGAATTCAATTACTCTGTTAATCAAGACACAGAAGATAATAAGTCAATTAGATTGGATCATACAAGATTCAATATAGGTGGGATATCAACTATAGATGAGTTTTTAAGTCGAAATAGTCTATCTAAGAGCAAACTAAGGTGCAGTTGCAGTTCGAATTCTGATCCAAATTCTAATGGAAATAAGGATAACATTTGCATCCCAGAAATCACATTTACTAATGACGTGGATTTATTAGACGTTGGATTACAAAAGAAATCGAAATCATGTACAGAAATTGAATCTATTATGGTGTCAACTCCTTCAAAATCTATGAATAATGAAAATATATTATTTGCACAAACACCAAAACATAATGACTACATAATTAAAACAGATGTCACACCGCTGCCAAATTACGAAATGATGACGAGTCCAGAGAGAAATGAAGAATTAGATAAATTTGGTATTAAACCACTCAAGAGGAAAAGAGGTAAAGAATGGTTTTAACTTGCTTTTAGACTGATTGGAATAGGCTGTTATACACTTTTATACTGCTGTATGGGAGTACACAGAACACCTGATTTTAAGCTTGTAAACTTAAAGACATTCACATACAAACACAAATAGTATCAGACTTAGGCGGTTGCTTTATGATTAATACTTGCTTACATCGTTAATTCAAATATTATTTGCTCTTTAGATTGTATTTCGTATTTTCAGCTATTCAAATATTAACGCACATATACAACCAAACACACCCAGTAATGGAAGTATTATCAGATACAGAAGATTATTCATCTCCGTCTAAAATAAGAAAAAGAAATGAACACACCGGTTTTCCAAGGAGAGCCTTAGCTTCTCAGATAGACTTCGTTACAGCAAATAATTGTATTGAACCTGGTCCAAGTTTACATGTGGATTGTTTATCACAAAAATCGTCAAGATCATGTATGGAGATGTCGAAGAATTCAAAGAAATCGCCTCAAAGCAATATAAATGAGAATACAGAGTGTAACTTGTATGAAGAGACTGAACAGTTGCCAGATATAAGAAATATTGAATGTTATCCTGAAGATTGGGTCTTTCAGAAGAGGGAAAAAGCTAAGGTATAAAATATTATATAAGCATATTTTTCATACCCCTAAATGTTAAGGGTGGTCCACCCCTTAGTTTTTTATGTTATATGCGGTACGAAGTTTGCGGGGTCAGCTAGTATAATATAATCGTCAATATATCAGTCTAACTGCACACGCGCAGGTCTCTAAGTGTTTCTTTGAAAAAAAAAGTTAGTTCCTTAGTCTACACTTCATGGTATTTCAGTAGTAGTGCATAGGCACAAAGTGCTATTTAATTTACACATTTTAGCAATATCTACCTATATAATAAAAATGTCTATGACGCGAGAATAACCGCAGAGACTACTTACTTCAGTTTCCACATTTCCATCAGAAACACAATAATGAGTGTATTAATTTCCAGGTACATTCATGCAGGGTTCCGCTGCACATAGCATTTCATAACTACGTGTACTGCCGTCGAACGCTCAGGGAAGCTATTCTTAGATATGAACCTATAAATATTGATGATATTCACAAGGGTTTGGTTGCTACGGGATATAGGTACAATCCTAAGGTAAGATAGATTTGAGATGTTAGCTTTCTTAAGAACTTTACTTCAGAAAGCTTTCCTATCGCAAATTCGATTCCGTCTAGCGATTGACCTTTTCCTGTAAAGAAAAATATGTACTTTGATTGATTACTGTGCTTGATTTTATCTAATAAAATAATATTATGAATAGATTAACTCAGTTTAATTTATTAATTTCAAACATTGAATTAATTGTTGCAGGATCTCTTGAAATTCATGGATAAAAAGTGTATCACAGTGAAAACCGCCGAGAACACTAGAAATAACAAAAAATGAAGTTAGCAAAATATGTATTTTTAACATTTTGTATATTTAAAAAAATGTAAATATGTAGGTATATTTACATTTTTTTATATTATTTTTTATATTATTACATACATTATAAACGACCACCATTTATTTATTATATTTAATCAGATCTTTCGGCCTTCAGCAAAAGTTATTCATTTTATTAAATTTCATTCTACTAAATTGTGGTAAAGGTAAGAAAAATAATAACAATAATATAACAATTTAAAAAATTTAATAATAGATAATATTATGAAAAGTAGTCATTACTAGGTATTATCTTCGTGTTCTGTACATACACTCATTGGAGGGAAGCAAATTAAAAATGTTTTAAATGCTCATTATCTGTTATTTAAACAGATAACAAAGCACTTAGAAATTAACCTAGAATAAATAAACTGACGTCATTTTTTCAGTAAACCAGCCTGTTGTATGACTTGTCTTGTAGCATTATTAATATGTCGAAATCTGTCCGGTCCTAGCTGTATTCCACCATACCTGTAATTACAATGGACAACCAATTAATGACAACCAATTAAGTAATGAAAACAAAGATTTTTGCATCAATTATGCTATATTTATTATTATATACCTTATGCTATGATTATCATCAAAATTTTAAGGGACAAATAATATTACATTATAATAAAACCTTACCATCTAGAGACCACAACAAGAGTATTCTTCTGGTCCAATATCTGCAACAGATGCAGCATCCTACCCCCGGTGTGGGCCTCGCCGTCGTCATCACAGTCTTGCAGCACTGTTACCCCTTTAGCAGCCTTCTTTTCTATCCGATATGCATACATATTGTGTGTAGCATTCATAATTTTCTTGTTTTGTTTTAACTTTGATAATACGGCACTGCAATAGACATTAATTTGCCTTACTAAATCATAATGATAAATTAATTAAGAATGGATACATGACAAACACATGTAATAATTTGTAGACTGTTAATGATACCCTACTCAATTTCATACTTGTTTCTACAACAAATTGACAATATGCTTTGACTTGGGCTTCATTTCAAGGGGACAGGGCTTTTATGTTTAAACTATATCCTTTATATGTCTGTCCCATTGATAAAACTTACTTTACGTCTTCTAGACTGTGAACTTCTGCAGCATGACCTTGGAATGAGCTTTTTCTATCAATTATCACTTCACCGTGCGTTATTTCTGGGCAGCTTATTTCTAACTGAAAAAAAAAGATACATTATGTAAGAAACGTTACAATAATAAGTCAATTACAGACCCAATTTGAAAACCATATAAATGATTACTGTGAGTCTTTTTGTAGTAATTAACAAAATTTCTGACCTCTTAGTACCCAACATCATTCATAATTTAAAGTTGATAAGTTAAAAAGTGATCCTTTTTATATAATTCTCCTACAATTAATTTTATACCTGTGAGAGATCCAATGTTTCTTCATGAAGGCTGGTTTGTTTTTTCTTTTCAACCTCTGGTGGCTTGACAGACAGTAACAATTCTCGTATCCTTTCTACACATTGGTATACTACTGATTCGCCTATATTTTCTCTGGAAAATTAATAATTTTGAATTTGTAACAAGGCTCTGTATAATTGCTTTTAAAACTTTGCCACACTTACATTAGGCGACCATCAACCTCCAGGATAGCAGAGCAACTACATGTGACCTCAGGCAGGACATGGGACTGCTTGAGGTTGGATGTAGATGTCCATGGGCAGCAGAGACCTTAACACCAGGCGGTCTGCATACTTGTCTGCTACTTCATTTATTTACAACATATTATTATTCAGGAGTTTGAGCGTTTCTTTAAACCCACTTTCAATGGACTTTATTTTTACATTTACTTACAAATATACCTCATCTAAGCCTCTGAGCAAGTCTCCCTTCATTTTCCTGTCCATCCAGGGAGCCGATATTTCGAACACCGGAGGTGCTTGTTCTGGGTACTCGGGAGGCATCTTCACAGTAAGAAGTACCTCATTCTTGTTCTCAATCACTCTGATTGTGTACGATCTGGTTGCTTCGCTGTCTGTGGTGAAGTCGTCCTCGTATATTGAACGCAGAGCTTCCACTTCATCTATCTACACATTTAGAATTACTTAAAAAAATTACGTTCTAGTACTATTTAGTAATTTTAAGTACGTAAGTAAAAGTGCTGTTCTTACCTGTTTAGTTAAATTGTCTGTGTCCATGGTATAAAATATTAGATTACACACTTATGAGATTTGTTGAGTCTTATTGTTATGTTACCTAAGATTAGCTAAAAGATCAGATTAACTTAAAGATCCTTTAAAAATATAGCATCTGTGTTCTCTAGTTAACTCGACCACGATGAAACGAAAAAGAATCATAAAGTCTATTTCAATTCAAGATTTTCAAGTAAACATGAATAAATTAAAATGATGACATTAAAATAAAATATGAAATATTTTGATTTTGACTTGATAATAATAATATATCACATTTAACAAACGGTTGGATTGGTTGGATCATTCATGGATGGAATGGATGACAAATGACAACGTCAAATCAACTTATTTGTCTAGTTGACAATGCCAACCCGCTTTGGCATGTGTCAGCAGTGTCAGTCTCAGATTGACTTGGTATTTATAGTCTGTGGATTAAACAAACTCGTTGGTACCAATATTCCATCGAGTTATAGGTCGGTAGTACTGATATTTCATGTTTCAGACATTAATTGAATTTTTTTATACTTACGTAGAGCAAAAATGAAAATAAATTAAAATTTATTTAAGTTTTGGAGGTGCGTAAGAGGCGGGTAAGCTGGGCCGTGCCCACACCAGAATGATCTGATTTTCCACCCCAGCATTTTCGATTATCGATATAAAGTTTATAGAGGCATCATATCTCAAGGTCCAGCCCTTCCTGGAAAACATTTAGCAACGCTAATGTCTGCTTGCTTTGCTACAACGTAACGCGTTTGTTTCTTTAGCTAGTAACAGAGTACTGTCGAGAAGTCCTATCTGAGGTCATAACAAATGGCAGCTACTCTACCACTCTAGGGAAATGGCGTTGCTACTCATGAGAACTAAAATGGTCACTTTCAAGGCGACTGTCTTAGGATATTAAATAGAAAGGTTATGATCTCATAGAGAAGATAAGTACAAAGAAGTAGGTATACCTATATTTAGTCTACAAATTTTATTTGACAAAGCTTTTTGTGTTTTCTTGACTTCTATTATTCACAGAATGTCGTGTATTTAATGGCAAGCTTAAGGCTACTTTTTGCATAAAATTAGGTACGAAGTATCCGGTACTCCGGCATTTCCATAATACATCTATTAGTTCCATATTTGCATACCATTGTAGCGATTAAGAATGTAATAACTAGTAAGTGAAGGTGTGTTGTGGTTAGGTACGTAATTATTACAAACTTTGTCATGACCAAAAATTAACCGCGACTCCTTAAATAGGTTCTTGACCATTTAAGTACGTGAATGAACATTCACGATAAAAAAAATTGAGAATTGAATGATCAGTTAAAACGAAAAATGGCTATAGACATACAGACTATCTATCTTTTTCACTTTGTAGAAAAAAATATTAATAATAATTAAACTAATTACACTAACACTTGTAAATAATATTTAAGTAAGTAAGTAAGTAGTCGAAATCTAAAGCAAAATTCATTAACATAATTTTATTGAGTAGATTAACGATAATACGCAGCTCTTGATAGGCAGGTGGAATTAAATGGGTAAAACAAATATTGGCAATGGGAACGGTTAAAAAAATTATACACTCCAAATTTAAATATTTGGTTTATTGTGCTGTTTAAAGAAACAATTACAGTGTTGCGTTTAATTAATAATACATTTTATAACACAAAATTTCGTACATTTTCTGTTTATCTACATTCTAGCACTTTTATTATATTAGAACTATCTTACTTGTTAACTTGTTTCTTTTTACAATAATCTATGATACTTATAAAGGAATGTTTGAAGCAAAATGAGTTTAGGTATACCTAAGTAGGTACTAGATAATTATTTCTACTTATATGATTTGTATCTACATAATTATTATTATCTACACGTATTGTACAATATCACAGAATCACGATACAAATTTGTTTGAAAACGTTGAAATAAGTTTTTAAAATCAGATTTGACTATGGCACCAATTTCTATAATTCCACTTATTTGTATTGCTTTATGTTAAGTATATTTTAATTATAATCTCTGAGTCGTAAACGCCATTGTTTTATACCAAAATTAATTCTTAGATAACTACAATTAACATAACAAGACAGCTGTTCCTATATCTATTGCATTTTTATTTTAACTAGGTAAGTACATAATTAACTAAATCTTCTATTTACAATTTTACATGAATGTACACTAATAACTTATTAAAAATAATTTATCTATCTATATTGGAATATTTCGATTGCTAGAAGAAAATATATTATGGCAGCTAATGAACAATTTTTTATCTACGTAGCTAAAGACAAAATGTAATTTTGAATCTATGCCAGGACTAGAAGAAAAAAATCAATTTCCCGCTTTTATTTCTGAACTTCCGGATTCTGTGAAACAATCGTTAGAAACTCCGCTTTGCACCGAGCAATAACTGGCTGGGGAGCTTCTGTCACTGGATGGTTTTTCTTGACTTTGATATTCGACCATGCTGCCACTAGGCTGTCGAAGTAGATTCTGGAAGCCAATGGGAGCCGCTGGCACCATTTTTTCCGGCTTTTTCAAAAGCTCTTCAATAGAATACGGGTTCTTTTTCTTTTCTTTTTCATTCTGTGACTTCGGTTCTTGATCATCTGTGTCCGGTCGGTCAGTGCTGTCATCACTCGCTTCAACGGAGATATGTTCAGAATGCTCCGACTTAACTTCATCTGGATTTATCCTGTTCAGTATGTCACCGTGAAGATTTAGAGCGTATGGAGAAAAATTCTTATCTGTATGACAGGGCATCATGATTCTTTGCCACGGCGATATTGGGTACGGTTTGAGGAGGCCTTGCGCTTGGACTTGGTTTGCGATTAGCCAGGAGGTTGCTAGCCTTCGGTCGTACATCGGATCCGTTGGTTGTGGCGGAGGTACTCGTATTGCGGAGTGGGCGAAGTATGGCGAGTTTTGTTGAGGGATCGGTGGTGTTGGTGGTAATGTGGTCTTCAGCGACATGTAGTCTATCATGTTTGGAGTCAGTTCTGGTTGAGCGAACGGTTCTGGAAATAAAGAAAAGGGGAAAACAGTTAGCTTATTTCAATACTTTTGACGACCCGCGTGGTGTAGTGGTTACCACGACAGTCCACCATTCGAAAGGTCCTGGGTTCGATCCCCGGCGAGGCAGAAATTTAAATGATGAATTTATATTTCTGTTCTCGGTCTGGATGTTTGTGTATTAGTCTTTGTCCATGGCACCCACGACACAGGGAATCCTAATGTGGGGCTGTGAGTGTGAAGCGTTATTTATTTATTTATTTCCACAAACTGAAAAAATTACTAAGCTTCTAATACGTTTTCGTGGTTCATATAAAATGACACGAAGTAATTTTAAATTTTGACATTCACTGCAATGAAATTAAGGTAACGACCCTCGAGAGTCCGTGAGTGACCTCGCATTAGTCTTTATGTGTTAACGGGGTATGCGCTCAAATGTTTTTATATGACCTCGGTACACTGTGGCGTTGAGTGGTAATTTTATTCAAGTCCTTGGCAGAATAGTATTAGAGGTCGAAGGATTTTTAGTGTAGGAAATTAGATCGTATTTTTAGGTTTTTATAGATATAATATGAACTTTACAAAACCAGACACTTATCGGGAAAGCACACCCATTCAGTGCACTAATGTGTCTCAATGTACATAATATGTGTCACGTTCTCTCTCCTCATCATCTCATTGGTCAATTTAGGTGTCATATGACCGCTGGCTAACGTAACTGACGTAAGTAGAACGGTTATTAAAGTTAGTAAAAGGTCCCTTGCACTCAAATAAGACTTGTATCCTATTTGAGGTTGAACCTGGATATTAACGGGTTGCAGTGACCCAATATTTTAAGAAAGAAAATTTTATAACCAAACTATATAAAATGTATCAGTTTTTTTCATCAACGTAAATTTAAACCAAGCGAACCCCTGGTATTACATTAGTCGTCTTTAAGTCAAACTTACCTCGTAAGTCAAAACTCAATTTAAGTTAGTTTAATATATCGATGACATCCTATTCAGCGAGATAGTGCCGTTCATAGAATTCCATCTAAGTCGGGTCAAGTTGTACCTGCTTCTCATAGAAACTAAGTAGAACTAAGTATCTTGATCAATCACTACATAACTGTATGTTATATTATGTATATCTAGATAACTTACTATGTAACGCAGGTAGATACTACTTAAGTATACGGGTATAAAATATACTGTTTTACAGATATAAGATTAAATTATTTACTAGAGGTCGCCCGTTGGTCGAAATTCGACAAATATTAAATTTAGTTTGCTCAATAAGTAGCGTCACACTATCTCTAATGTCAATACCTGTATATACCTGTCAAGTCCTTATCAATAACATTTATAAACGACCGATTTAAATAAATTGTTTGTGTTTCCTTCTATTAGTAGGTATAGCTAAAAAGCAGATAAGTCGATTTTATTGCTACCCAATGTATGTATTTCTCTATTGGTCGGTGCATGCACTTAAGTTTATTCTACAAAGATTTTGTCCGTGGTGTCACTGGTTTCTAGTAGGAGAAACGCCTTTTCATTAAAACTATTTTGTTACAGATGGAACTACACTGAGTTCTCACAATGCACCAAGTCGTGCGGTATTGGAATCCAGACCAGAGAAGTGACTTGCATTCATGAGGTAAACGTCGTTGTAAAGTTATCTATACATATAAAATGCTTTGTCCTGAATGACTGACTGACGGATGAATGATAGCCTAAGCCGCTGATCATAGACACCTGAAACTTGGAGGGTGTGTTCTTTACATGACGTAGGCATACAATAAGAAAGGATTTTCCGAAATTCTATCCCTAAGAGGGTGAAAAACGGAGGCAACGTTTGTATGGGACACCGTGATTCCTGGGTCCAATAATTATGAAACACACGCGGACAAAGTCGCGGGGATAAGCAAGCTAGTCGATAAATAATAATAATATACAGGACATAGTGTTGGTAAAATTCGGATAAACGTAAACTACTGTTTGTTTATGTACCTAACAATCAGTAGTTCAACGTAGCGGTTGAATTCTGGCCTATTTTTAGTAAATTTTTACAGGCGGTTGAGTTCAATACTCACACGCCGAGTCGCCATTATATATTCTATTTAATATTGCTATACAGGTGACTCGTGGTGGAACCAACACGGTGGTGGTGCCAAACAGCATGTGTCCGCAGCCACCTCCACCAGACCGCCAGTACTGCAATGTCTTGGACTGTCCCGTCAGGTGGCATACAGGAGACTGGTCGAAGTGCTCGAAGACCTGCGGGGGAGGAATGAAGCAAAGAGAAGTAAGGACATAAATGATAAAGAAAAATTTAATGAAACATACAAATCCCAGACTTTTAAAAGGCCTAAATCTACAAAATTATTAACTCTGTTAGTTAACTATTTCAAATTTATTTACTATTTTATAGTTCGACTTGCTTTATTAGACAATATTTTTTTTTAGTTTTTTAATCTATATTTTTTTTATTCTTGAGCCTCAAAATTTGCTTTTTGGTCTAATAATTTCTGTAATATCCTATTTGTTTTAATTGTTTAATATATTATATTGTACTCGTTAAGAGGAATCATACGAACCCAAACACGACGTGTTTACTAGTAGCCTCTGATTAGTTCCATCAGCTACCTCAACCATTCTCCAACCCTACTCATCAAATGAACTCTGATTTACCAAATTATTGAATTTCCATTAACAAATGTAACGTCGCCAGGTGGACTGTAAACAAATAATGGCGCAGTCACACGTGGTGGAACGACCAGCGGCTCTGTGCAACTCACCACGACCCGCTTCCACTAAGTCATGTAACAGCCGACCTTGTCTCCTAGATACGTCATCCCCGGAGATATCTTTAGCAAATTCATCTTACATACAACACGATCCGAAGAAGAAGAAGGTATTTGAAACTTAGAATAACTCTGTAGGACTCTCGAAGGACTCCGTAATACTCCGCAAATGTTATAAAGATGAGAAATATGACATAAAAGTGTACACGTATATTTTAATTTGAATTGATACGTAACTGAATGTGCTTGGTTTCTGAAAGCAACGCTACCTTCGAATTTTTTTATGTAATATTTTGTAACGCTCAATTATTATAAATTAATGTTCTCTGTGATATTAGTCGTAAATTTACTAACAAAATGTATTTAACAGGTGACAGTGAAAGTAGGAGGATCGGCCACGATATTTTACGGAACGCAAGTGAAGATAAAATGCCCAGTAAAGGGATACAACAGAACGAAGATACAGTGGGCAAAGGATAACCAAATCATCTCGAAATCCAAGAAATACAAAATTTCTAAAAAGGTAACATTCTTAAAGCTATAATTATGATTCTTGCTAAATGTTTGAAAACATTTTCGTATATCACTGTACCATAAATCATGAGGTTATGTGGTTTACGAGAATCTTAATAAAGACACAAAACGATGAGGCTTTAAATCAATTAAAGTCAAAGTTACGATAAGCTCAATTCATAAAATATTTGACTAATGTAAAAATAATGTTTTTACGTATTCCAAGTTCAAAATTTTATTAAATCTCACTCCATTTTTCCATTTGATTGAAATTAATTTGCAATCGAGGTCAGTTCGTTCGTGTATTTTAAAACCTGCAATCTGTGATCTGATTAAATCCGGTCAGATTGGGCATGAAATTTTCCATATTATGGATGCTACCTGAAACACAAACTTTAATTTATAATGTGGTTCCCTTTAAATACTATCCACATTAAAAAATGTAAATTCCTCTTTTATATTGAAACAAAGTAGAGAAAATAATTTATTTTTTAAGCATTTTAAAATACTTCACCAGATTTTGTTTTTGAAATTTTGAATTAAGTTCTTGAGTGATTTCATACACAATTATTAAATCTTTTAATAATATAAAGGACTTGACTAATATCATTCTGTAAAGCTGTGACTACTCGTAATTTTCCTGATCATAATATTCTCTTAACTGCAAAACACTGACACATTTCTGGATAAACAAAAACAATTTCTGCACCAGAAATGCTCAAATAGTTTTGTTAACTTCACTGACAATTAGGTTTCTTGTATTCGCCAACGTTTGGCTTTCCAAGTAAGTCACAGTTGTTACTAGCATCTCGTAAACAACTTAGCAAAAACGTTTGATACAAACACCCTCCACTGTAGCACTAGCACAGTTTAACTAAAGGACTATACTTCAAGATTTTGCCTCTGGATTATACTAACGAGTTGATTCTTTGTATTATCTATCAACTTAAGCTTCATATTTTGCACTAAAATAATGTTAACTGAAAATATCTGACGACTAGCAGGTGTATCGCAAGGATGAGTTTTAGTGCCTATGAAATAGTGAATTTTGTTTAAAGTTACGAGTATTTAATCCGTAATTATACAATTTATTTATAAAGTTCTTTCAACAGATATAATTTTAACAGCGTCAAATTAGAAGTACCTGCTTTTATTTAATAAATAGTTAATATTTATATTTCACATAAGCTCTGAATTTGTTTGATACATACTATTTATAAATTTACAAATAGGGCGCTCTTCGTATAACATCTCTGTCACTTCGAGACCATGGAGTGTACACGTGCGTTGCTGGCAGATCTAGTGCCAACTTAACCTTGCTGGTGAAACCAAGACCTGGAGAGTTCCCTTCAAGTGAGGAAATTGAGAGGCACAAAGCTTTGGATGAGCCGTCATCTCCTCTCGCTGATAGGTAAGATGCGACGTAATTTTTATCAACATCAATACCTATTTCATATGACTTTATTTGTTTTAGCGATTGAAACAAGCCCTTTATAGGAAATATTTTGTTGATATTTTTCATAAATAAATATCTATGTAATGGTAAGATAAAAATCCGAACTCCAAGCACACTTCGTTCAGATCTTGCCTTCAACC
The DNA here is from genome assembly GCA_018231265.1 of Noctuana haematospila. NCBI lineage: Eukaryota > Metazoa > Arthropoda > Insecta > Lepidoptera > Hesperiidae > Noctuana > Noctuana haematospila. Next base: position 3,742 of record DWQL01000137.1, on the reverse strand, counting down.
CTTCTTATGTCCCACTGCTGGGCACGGGTCTCTCCCCACAACTGAAGGAGGAGAAGTATGCTCCACATACTCCACCACGCTACTCCCATGTGGATTGGTGGAGTTCAGATCTATTATAGTTAAATATTTTATAAGAATTTAAAACTGAGCAAAATTGTAGACCATATTATTAAGCATCATCTGTACAGTCTACTGAATTTCATTCACAAGTCAATACCCCACAACTTAGGCAAACATCATCAATCGTAATATGCCCCAATTTAATTGATACTTTAATAACGTATTACCAACAGTAGAGCAGACGGTCGGTACCGAGCAATGATTGGAGGTCGCTCCGACGACCAGTCTCATGAGCAGCGACCGGGAGACCAGAGGAAGAATTATAAAAATAGACAAAAGGGTATGTTGGTGTGTCTTAAATTGTTATTCTGGTTATAATAAGAGTTCAAGAAAGACTTATGTCCAATAGTTGATGTCTAAAGGCTGATGGATGGATGGTAACTTCAAACCATGGTCTCTTATGTTTAATATCAAATGTAATAGAGGTCTTATCCGAGGCAGTATGTGGAGACGTTCTTAAGTACTGGGACCAAGATGGAAGCCCTAAATAAATGTATCTCCGGTATTAACACTTCCCGATCCAAATTCGATTCCCAGCATTTGATACCAAAGTTAGATCTGACTCAAAAAAATGTACTAAAAGAAAATGTAAATGACTTCAAAAAATGAGGGCGTTCTCAATTCGACTGTATTTTTTTTAAATGTTTGTTACCTCATAACTTTTGTCTGGGTGAACGGGTTTTGATGATTATTTTTTATTTGAAAGCTGATGCTTCCCGTGTGGTCCCATTTTAATTTAGTCCAATTCTGACAATCCACGAGGAAACCATATAAGACTTAAATTTGCAATGAGTATGTGCACGACAAATCTGAAGACGGTTGATTTCTAAACTATGATATTGTCTATGTCATAAAGTCACTTACAAAATGTCCATCGAAGCATATCTACCAATCGTACGTGCCGTAGGTACGAGTATATTAACTTGCGAAGTCAAAGTGAAGTTGTCAAAATCAATATGAGACCCACAATCGATAACCGCAATATCAAGTCAGGGGTTTCGAAGTGAGGAAGTGCTCAATGAACTTCGTATTTGTGTAATATAAGCGGTCGATGCGGTCGGAAACTTTGTCTTGAGTGTCACTTGAATAGAAACGTGCGTTAGTGCGGAGTGATACGACATATTAATAGGTAATAGCAATATCTTAATACCGCACAGAGCATCTCAGTGCTCATGAGTGGCTTCAACCCTTTTTATGTCCCATTGCTGGGCACGGGTCTCTCCCCACAACCGGCATACTCCACGCTGCTCCAATGCGGTTTGGTGGAGATACTGGAATCTAAATTTAAAATCTTCATTCTAACCTTTGCCCCGCCGGGGATCGAACCCGGGACCCTTCGGTGGTGGACTGGCGTTGTAACCACTACACCACGCGGGTCGTCAATTGCAATAAGTTTAACACTACATGGCCTGCATGTTTGCTAACTAGTTATTTAAGCTATCATTAGGGAAACATTTCAAGACTATTAAAACGGCCATTTCTGCTATACAACGTAACCTCGAATAGTAAAGTAGCAAACAAATAAAATATTTTTTGTTTTTAACAGGTAAAAAAGACAAGGTACGTGATGCTCTGTATGGCAACCCAGGCACAACTAGTACCAAGGCTTCCCCGAGTTTTAACAGTCAAGCTAGAGACATTTATGATGAAAATGAGGTAAGTTTGAAAATTATTAATTGTAATAATATGTACTTTATGCTAAACCCAAAAGTAATTAATGCCTATATTGATATATATTTTCCCGTAATAAATGTAATGGATAGATAAGTTGTCATCAATTTAGAGGAAGAAAATGCTAAAACAAAATAACCCTTAAAGTTATATTTGCATTATAAACTAAATATGCGTATTAACTTGACTGCTATTTTTGTATCGAGACACAAATTTAACAATATCAATGATAAAGAAAAACAAACACTTTAAAAAGATATACTTATGGTAAATCTGAAAAAGGTTTATAAAATCTATCAAAACTTTTTATAAGTAATAGACTCTAAATAAAGTGTGTGTGAAAAGGATATGTCTGAGAAAGGTGTGACTGTGGACCTGATGTATGATAGAGATGAATGGAAAAAAAAACATACTGCGCTGACCCCAAATAATGGGAAAAGGACGGGTGACTGAATGATTATGAAACCATCGAGGTTTTATCCCTTTTATCCTCTAAGGTTGGACGGACGGAGTGTAACTGCAAGTAAAAATATCTAGAATTATTATTTTGAATATTAGTTTAGCATAACATGCAAACTTTGCTAGGATTTCAACAGAATTAGATAATTTATTTATTAATATTATTTAAGTTAATGACCTGCCTACTTTCTTGTAGAAACGATAAGTGTTTTTAATAAGACTATTATTAATATGCAATTTATTAACTTGATCTGAAAACAGCTTTAGTTGTTACCCTAACAATTAATGTACACATGTTTTCATGACTACAAAAGTAGTTACTGTACTGCAGATGTGCCTCTACAAAACTTAGTTAGTGAGTTCAATATTCAATTGGATAGAAAGTTAGCGTTGATTAGTGACGGATACTTAATCAATACGAAGTGAAAGAGGCTCAATCCCTTGCTATTAATCGCAGTGCGTGTCGGGAATGAATAATTCCTGGTTCTGTCTCGCTCGCACATGTTAGTGCCTTTTCAGATGAACTGCGACACGTAGGTACAGGCTTATAGGCTTATATAGGATCACCATTAATTTGTCTTTTTTATGACGTAACAAGCATTCATGCCGTGCATTAAATTTCAAATTGTTTTAATCATTCTCATTTATATACTTGACTTTAAAGGAGTTCCGAGAGTTTTTTTCCTTTTTTTCTGCCGGCTAGCCTTAGCCAAAAGAGAGCTTAAAGCCGATGTACCGTATTATTTAACGTTTATACAGTGTATACATAATACGTAATGATAAATTAAATTTTTGATTCGAGTTTCTAGGTACAATAGATTCGGCTGTGCGTTGATATAAATAAGCCAGTGAGTCAGATTTGCCTGTTTTATATAGATAAACAATATGTAGAAGGTTCTATTCATTCTGCATTCTGTCATTCCTTATAATATTTTTTCTTCTGTCCCTGCGTGAGGCCATGGCTGGTAAAATTTTCGTACACCGAGCCTTCTGTTTTCCATAAGTAAATACCATGGAGACATAATAAATTCTCTCCAAACATTTTTGTCCTTGGCATACGAGTACATGATATTTGGCGCAAGATTAGAAATTATTTCGTTTTTTTTCTCTGAAAGAGTTGTCAAATGTACAACGTGATCATTTAATTACATCTCAACCGAATTGCGTTTTCTTTTGCCGACTTCGCTGAATGATTCATGAGGAAGATGTGTATAATTTATTAAAGTTGTGTAAAAATTTGCTGAAATAAAATGATTCAAATTCAAATTGAAAAAATTTTTATTCATCATAAGGTACACGTATTCACATGTCATGGATGCACGTCAAATAATACGGTACATCGACTTTCGGCGGTACATCGGCGGAAAAATACCTCTCGGCACTCCTTTAAAATCAAGCGTAATCAATAAATTACAGGTTATTAACAAATTATGCTGTATAGCTTAAGCCTGATAGTGAGCACAAGTGATTGGGGAACTTATGATTGAAGACA